>CAJHQQ010002269.1:0-68871 GCA_905132885.1 Moricandia moricandioides
CCTGAAGTTGAATCAAGATCATAGGAGTTATGATGAAAGAAGTTATCCCACTTTTAACCGAAGTGATTCCAGTTTACCCCTGTTTGGAGTGTTTTTGCAATTTCTTTCTTGATTCTAATCAAACAAAATGAATCAAGATGTAAGAATCTTGATTTGGACTCATAAATCAGTGGATAATAACCTGAAGTTTAATCAATATCATAGGAGTTATGATGAAGATGTTATCCCACTTTTAACCGAAGTGGATCCAGTTTACCCTGTTTGGAGATTTGGCAATTTCTTCTTGATACTAATAAAACCAGAATGAATCATGATGTAAGAAGCTTGATTTGGACTCATAAATCAGTGTAGAATCACCTTGAAGTTGAATCAAGACCATAGGAGTTATGATGAAGAAGTTATCCCACTTTTAGCCGAAGTGATTCCAGTTTGCCCTGTTTGGAGAGTTGGCAATTTCTTCCTGATACTAATAAAACCAGAATGAATCACGATGTAAGAAGCTTTATTTGGACTCATAAATCAGTGTAGAATCACCCTGAAGTTGAATCGAGATCATAGGAGTTTTTGATGAAGAAGTTATTCCACTTTTAACCGATGTGATTCCAGTTTACCCTGTTTTGGAGATTTGACAATTTCTTCTTGATTCAAATCAAACCAGAATGAATCACGATGTAAGAAGCTTGATTTTTACTCATAAATAAGTGTAAATCACTCTGAAGTTGAATCAATATCATAAGGAGTTATGATGAAGAAGTTATCCACTTTTAACCGAAGTGATTCCAGTTAGCCATGTTTGGAGATTTGGCAATTTATTCTTGGATACTAAGAAAAACCATAATGAATCACGATGTAAGAAGATTGATTTGGACTCATTAATCAGTGTAGAGTCACTACCTGAAGTTGAATCAGTTCATCGGAGTTATGATGAAGAAGTTATCCCACTTTTAATCGAAGTGATTCCAGTTTGTCCTGTTTCCAAAGTTTGCAATTTCTTCTGATTCCAGTTTACCCTGTTTGGAGATTTGGTAATTCTTCTTGATAAAAATAAAACCAGAATGAATCACGATGTAAGAAATCTTGATTTGGACTCATAAATCAGTGTAGAATCACCCTGAAGTTGAATCAATATCATTGGAGTTATGATGAAGAAGTTATCCCACTTTTAACCGAAGTGATTCCAGTTTGCCATGTTTGGAGATTTGGCAATTTATTCTTGATACTAAATAAAACCATAATGAATCACGATGTAAGAAGCTTGATTTGTACTCATTAATCAGTGTAGAGTCACCCTGAAGTTGAATCAATATCATAGGAGTTATGATGAAGAAGTTATCCCACTTTTAACCGAAGTGATTCCAGTTTACCATGTTTGGAGATTTGACAATTTATTCTTGATACTAATAAAACCAGAATGAATCACGATGTAAGAAGCTTGATTTGGACTCATAAATTACTGGATAATCACCCTAAATTTGAATCAATATCATAGGAGTTTATGATGAAGAAGTTATCCCACTTTTAACCGAAGTGATTCCAGTTTACCCTGTTTGGAGATTTGGCAATTTCTTCTTGATTCAATTCAAACCAGAATGAATCACGATGTAATAAGCTTTATTTGTACTCATAAATCAGTGTAAATCACCCTGAAGTTGAATTAATATCATATGAGTTATGATGAAGAAGTTATGCCCACTTTTAACCGAAATTAATCCACTTTACCCTGTTTGGAGATTTGAAATTTCTTCTGATTCTAATCAAACCAGAATGATCACGATGTAATAAACTTGATTTGAACTCAAAAATCAGTGTAGAATCACCCTGAAGTTGAATTCAATATCATTGGAGTTATGATGAAGAAGTTATCCCACTTTTAACCGAAGTGATTCCAGTTTACTCTGTTTGGAGATTAGGCAATTTCTTCTTGATTCAAATCAAACCAGAATGAATCACGATGTAAGAAGCTTGAATTGTACTTATAAATCAGTGTAAATCACCCTGAAGTTGAATCAATATCATAGGAGTTATGATGAAGAAGTTATCCCACTTTTAACCGAAGTGATTCCAGTTTGCCCTGTTTGGAGATTTGGCAATTTCTTCTTGATTCAAATCAAACCAGAATGAATCACGAATGTAAGAAGCTTGATTTGTACTCATAAATTAGTGTAAATAACCCTGAAGTTGAATCAATATCATAGGAGTTATGATGAAGAAGTTATCCCACTTTAACCGAAGTGATTTCAGTTTATCCTGTTTGGAGATTTGGCCATTTATTCTTGATACTAATAAACCAGAATGAATCACGATGTAAGAAGCTTGATTTGGACTCATAAATCAGTGGATAATCACCCTGAAGTTGAATCAATATCATAGGAGTTATGATGAAGAAGTTATCCCACTTTTAACCGAAGTGATTCCAGTTTATCCTGTTTGGAGATTTGGCAATTTCTTCTTTATTCAATTCAAACCAGAATGAATCACGATGTAATAGCTTTATTTTTACTCATAAATCAGTGTAAATCACCCTGAAGTTGAATAAATATCATATGAGTTATGATGAAGAAGTTATCACACTTTTAACCGAAGTAAATCCACTTTACCCTGTTTGGAGATTTGGCAATTTCTTCTTGATTCTAATCAAACCAGAATGAATCACGATGTAATAAGCTTTATTTGAACTCAAAATCAGTGTAGAATCACCCTGAAGTTGAATCAATATCATTGGAGTTATGATGAAGAAGTTATCCCACTTTTAACCGAAGTGATTCCAGTTTACTCTGTTTGGAGATTAGGCAATTTCTTCTTGATTCAAATCAAACAAGAATGAATCACGATGTAAGAAGCTTGATTTGTACTCATAAATTAGGGTAAATCACCCTGAAGTTGAATCAATATCATAGGAGTTATGATGAAGAAGTTATCCGACTTTTAACCGAAGTGATTCCAGTTTACCCTGCTTGGAGATTTGGCAATTTCTTCTTGATTCAAATCAAACCAGAATGAAATACGATGTAAGAAGCTTGATTTGTACTCATAAATTAGTGTAAATAACCCTGAAGTTGAGTCAATATCATAGGAGTTATGATGAAGAAGTTATCCCACTTTTAACCGAAGTGATTCATGTTTACCCTGTTTGGAGATTTGGCAATTTATTCTTGATACTAATAAACCAGAATGAATCACGATGTAAGAAGCTTGATTTGGACTCATAAATCAGTGGATAATCACCCTGAATTTGAATCAATATCATAGGAGTTATGATGAAGAAGTTATCCCACTTTTAACCGAAGTGATTCCAGTTTACACTGTTTGGAGATTTGGCAATTTCTTCTTGATTCAATCAAACCAGAATGAATCACGATGTAATAAGCTTTATTTGTACTCATAAATCAGTGTAAATCACCCTGAAGTTGAATCAATATCATATGAGTTATGATGAAGAAGTTTATCACACTTTTAACCGAAGTAAATCCACTTTACCCTGTTTGGAGATTTGGCAATTTCTTCTTGATTCTAATCAAACCAGAATGAATCACGATGTAAGAAGCTTGATTTGAACTCAAAAATCAGTGTAGAATCACCCTGAAGTTGAATCAATATCATTGGAGTTATGATGAAGAAGTTATCCCACTTTTAACCGAAGTGATTCCAGTTTACCCGGTTTGGAGATTTGACAATTTCTTCTTGATTCAAATCAAACCAGAATGAATCACGATGTAAGAAGCTTGATTTGTACTCATAAATTTGTGTAAATCACCCTGAAGTTGAATCAATATCATAGGAGTTATGATGAAGAAGTTATCCCACTTTTAACCGAAGTGATTCCAGTTTACCCTGTTTGGAGATTTGACAATTTATTCTTGATACTAATAAAACCAGAATGAATCACGATGTAAGAAGCTTGATTTGGACTCATAAATCAGTGGATAATCACCCTGAATTTGAATCAATATCATAGGAGTTATGATGAAGAAGTTATCCCACTTTTAACCGAAGTGATTCCAGTTTACCCTGTTTGGAGTTTGGCAATTTCTTCTTGATTCAAATCAAACCAGAATGAATCACGATGTAAGAAGCTTGATTTGTACTCATAAATTAGTGTAAATCACCCTGAAGTTGAATCAATATCATAGGAGTTATGATCAAGAAGTTATCCCACTTTTAACCGAAGTGATTCCAGTTTACCCTGTTTGGAGATTTGGCAATTTATTCTTGATACTAATAAAACCAGAATGAATCACGATGTAAGAATCTTGATTTGGACTCATAAATCAGTGGATAATCACCCTGAATTTGAATCAATATCATAGGAGTTATGATGAAGAAGTTATCCCACTTTTAACCGAAGTGATTCCAGTTTACCCTGTTTGGAGATTTGGCAATTTCTTCTTGTTTCAATTCAAACCAGAATGAATCACGATGTAATAAGCTTTATTTGCACTCATAAATCAGTGTAAATCACCCTGAAGTTGAATCAATATCATATGAGTTATGATGAAGAAGTTATCCCACTTTTAACCGAAGTAAATCCACTTTACCCTGTTTGGAGATTTGGCAATTTCTTCTTGATTCTAATCAAACCAGAATCAATCACGATGTAAGAAGCTTGATTTGAACTCAAAAATCAGTGTAGAATCACCCTGAAGTTGAATCAAGATCATAGGAGTTATGATGAAGAAGTTATTCCACTTTTAACCGATGTGATTCCAGTTTACCCTGTTTGGAGATTTGGCAATTTATTCTTGATACTAATAAAACCAAAATGAATCACGATGTAAGAAGCTTGATTTGGACTCATAAATCAGTGGATAATCACCCTGAAGTTGAATCAAGACCATAGGAGTTATGATGAAGAAGTTATCCCACTTTTAGCCGAAGTGATTACAGTTTGCCCTGTTTGGAGAGTTGGCAATTTCTTCTTGATACTAATAAAACCAGAATGAATCACGATGTAAGAAGCTTGATTTGGACTCATAAATCCGTGTAGAATCACCCTGAAGTTGAATCAAGATCATAGGAGTTATGATGAAGAAGTTATCCCACTTTTAACCGAAGTGATTCCAATTTACCTTGTTTGGAGATTTGACAATTTCTTCTTGATTCTAATCAAACCAGAATGAATCACGATGTAAGAAGCTTGATTTGGACTCATAAATCAGTGGATAATCACCCTGAATTTGAATCAATATCATAGGAGTTATGATGAAGAAGTTATCCCACTTTTAACCGAAGTGATTCCAGTTTACCCTGTTTGGAGATTTGGCAATTTCTTCTTGTTTCAATTCAAACCAGAATGAATCACGATGTAATAAGCTTTATTTGCACTCATAAATCAGTGTAAATCACCCTGAAGTTGAATCAATATCATATGAGTTATGATGAAGAAGTTATCCCACTTTTAACCGAAGTAAATCCACTTTACCCTGTTTGGAGATTTGGCAATTTCTTCTTGATTCTAATCAAACCAGAATGAATCACGATGTAAGAAGCTTGATTTGGACTCAAAAATCAGTGTAGAATCACCCTGAAGTTGAATCAAGATCATAGGAGTTATGATGAAGAAGTTATTCCACTTTTAACCGATGTGATTCCAGTTTACCCTGTTTGGAGATTTGGCAATTTATTCTTGATACTAATAAAACCAAAATGAATCACGATGTAAGAAGCTTGATTTGGACTCATAAATCAGTGGATAATCACCCTGAAGTTGAATCAAGACCACAGGAGTTATGATGAAGAAGTTATCCCCACTTTTAGCCGAAGTGATTACAGTTTGCCCTGTTTGGAGAGTTGGCAATTTCTTCTTGATACTAATAAAACCAGAATGAATCACGATGTAAGAAGCTTGATTTGGACTCATAAATCGGTGTAGAATCACCCTGAAGTTGAATCAAGATCATAGGAGTTATGATGAAGAAGTTATCCCACTTTTAACCGAAGTGATTCCAATTTACCTTGTTTGGAGATTTGACAATTTCTTCTTGATTCTAATCAAACCAGAATGAATCACGATGTAAGAAGCTTGATTTGGACTCATAAATCAGTGGATAATCACCCTGAATTTGAATCAATATCATAGGAGTTATGATGAAGAAGTTATCCCACTTTTAACCGAAGTGATTCCAGTTTACCCTGTTTGGAGATTTGGCAATTTCTTCTTGTTTCAATTCAAACCAGAATGAATCACGATGTAATAAGCTTTATTTGCACTCATAAATCAGTGTAAATCACCCTGAAGTTGAATCAATATCATATGAGTTATGATGAAGAAGTTATCCCACTTTTAACCGAAGTAAATCCACTTTACCCTGTTTGGAGATTTGGCAATTTCTTCTAGATTCTAATCAAACCAGAATGAATCACGATGTAAGAAGCTTGATTTGTACTTATAAATTAGTGTAAATCACCCTGAAGTTGAATCAATATCATAGGAGTTATGATGAAGAAGTTATCCCACTTTTAACCGAAGTGATTCCAGTTTGCCCTGTTTGGAGATTTGGCAATTTCTTCTTGATTCAAATCAAACCAGAATGAATCACGATGTAAGAAGCTTGATTTGTATCATAAATTAGTGTAAATAACCCTGAAGTTGAATCAATATCATAGGAGTTATGATGAAGAAGTTATCCCACTTTTAACCGAAGTGATTCCAGTTTACCCTGTTTGGAGATTTGGCCATTTATTCTTGATACTAATAAAACCAGAATGAATCACGATGTAAGAAGCTTGATTTGGACTCATAAATCAGTGGATAATCACCCTGAAGTTGAATCAATATCATAGGAGTTATGATGAAGAAGTTATCCCACTTTTAACCGAAGTGATTCCAGTTTATCCTGTTTGGAGATTTGGCAATTTCTTCTTGATTCAATTCAAACCAGAATGAATTACGATGTAATAAGCTTTATTTTTACTCATAAATCAGTGTAAATCACCCTGAAGTTGAATCAATATCATATGAGTTATGATGAAGAAGTTATCACACTTTTAACCGAAGTAAATCCACTTTACCCTGTTTGGAGATTTGGCAATTTCTTCTTGATTCTAATCAAACCAGAATGAATCACGATGTAATAAGCTTTATTTGAACTCAAAAATCAGTGTAGAATCACCCTGAAGTTGAATCAATATCATTGGAGTTATGATGAAGAAGTTATCCCACTTTTAACCGAAGTGATTCCAGTTTACTCTGTTTGGAGATTAGGCAATTTCTTCTTGATTCAAATCAAACAAGAATGAATCACGATGTAAGAAGCTTGATTTGTACTCATAAATTAGTGTAAATCACCCTGAAGTTGAATCAATATCATAGGAGTTATGATGAAGAAGTTATCCCACTTTTAACCGAAGTGATTCCAGTTTGCCCTGTTTGGAGATTTGGCAATTTCTTCTTGATTCAAATCAAACCAGAATGAATCACGATGTAAGAAGCTTGATTTGTACTCATAAATTAGTGTAAATAACCCTGAAGTTGAGTCAATATCATAGGAGTTATGATGAAGAAGTTATCCCACTTTTAACCGAAGTGATTCATGTTTACCCTGTTTGGAGATTTGGCAATTTATTCTTGATACTAATAAAACCAGAATGAATCACGATGTAAGAAGCTGTATTTGGACTCATAAATCAGTGGATAATCACCCTGAATTTGAATCAATATCATAGGAGTTATGATGAAGAAGTTATCCCACTTTTAACCGAAGTGATTCCAGTTTACTCTGTTTGGAGATTTGGCAATTTCTTCTTGATTCAATTCAAACCAGAATGAATCACGATGTAATAAGCTTTATTTGTACTCATAAATCAGTGTAAATCACCCTGAAGTTGAATCAATATCATATGAGTTATGATGAAGAAGTTATCCCACTTTTAACCGAAGTAAATCCACTTTACCCTGTTTGGAGATTTGGCAATTTCTTCTTGATTCTAATCAAACCAGAATGAATCACGATGTAAGAAGCTTGATTTGAACTCAAAAATCAGTGTAGAATCACCCTGAAGTTGAATCAATATCATTGGAGTTATGATGAAGAAGTTATCCCACTTTTAACCGAAGTGATTCCAGTTTACTCTGTTTGGAGATTTGGCAATTTCTTCTTGATTCAAATCAAACCAGAATGAATCACGATGTAAGAAGCTTGATTTGTACTCATAAATTTGTGTAAATCACCCTGAAGTTGAATCAATATCATAGGAGTTATGATGAAGAAGTTATCCCACTTTTAACCGAAGTGATTCCAGTTTACCCTGTTTGGAGATTTGACAATTTATTCTTGATACTAATAAAACCAGAATGAATCACGATGTAAGAAGCTTGATTTGGACTCATAAATCAGTGGATAATCACCCTGAATTTGAATCAATATCATAGGAGTTATGATGAAGAAGTTATCCCACTTTTAACCGAAGTGATTCCAGTTTACCCTGTTTGGAGTTTGGCAATTTCTTCTTGATTCAAATCAAACCAGAATGAATCACGATGTAAGAAGCTTGATTTGTACTCATAAATTAGTGTAAATCACCCTGAAGTTGAATCAATATCATAGGAGTTATGATGAAGAAGTTATCCCACTTTTAACCGAAGTGATTCCAGTTTACCCTGTTTGGAGATTTGGCAATTTATTCTTGATACTAATAAAACCAGAATGAATCACGATGTAAGAAGCTTGATTTGGACTCATAAATCAGTGGATAATCACCCTGAATTTGAATCAATATCATAGGAGTTATGATGAAGAAGTTATCCCACTTTTAACCGAAGTGATTCCAGTTTACCCTGTTTGGAGATTTGGCAATTTCTTCTTGATTCAATTCAAACCAGAATGAATCACGATGTAATAAGCTTTATTTGTACTCATAAATCAGTGTAAATCACCCTGAAGTTGAATCAATATCATATGAGTTATGATGAAGAAGTTATCCCACTTTTAACCGAAGTAAATCCACTTTACCCTGTTTGGAGATTTGGCAATTTCTTCTTGATTCTAATCAAACCAGAATGAATCACGATGTAAGAAGCTTGATTTGAACTAAAAAATCAGTGTAGAATCACCCTGAAGTTGAATCAAGATCATAGGAGTTATGATGAAGAAGTTATTCCACTTTTAACCGATGTGATTCCAGTTTACCCTGTTTGGAGATTTGGCAATTTATTCTTGATACTAATAAAACCAAAATGAATCACGATGTAAGAAGCTTGATTTGGACTCATAAATCAGTGGATAATCACCCTGAAGTTGAATCAAGACCATAGGAGTTATGATGAAGAAGTTATCCCACTTTTAGCCGAAGTGATTCCAGTTTGCCCTGTTTGGAGAGTTGGCAATTTCTTCTTGATACTAATAAAACCAGAATGAATCACGATGTAAGAAGCTTGATTTGGACTCATAAATCCGTGTAGAATCACCCTGAAGTTGAATCAAGATCATAGGAGTTATGATGAAGAAGTTATCCCACTTTTAACCGAAGTGATTCCAATTTACCTTGTTTGGAGATTTGACAATTTCTTCTTGATTCTAATCAAACCAGAATGAATCACGATGTAAGAAGCTTGATTTGGACTCATAAATCAGTGGATAATCACCCTGAATTTGAATCAATATCATAGGAGTTATGATGAAGAAGTTATCCCACTTTTAACCGAAGTGATTCCAGTTTACCCTGTTTGGAGATTTGGCAATTTCTTCTTGTTTCAATTCAAACCAGAATGAATCACGATGTAATAAGCTTTATTTGTACTCATAAATCAGTGTAAATCACCCTGAAGTTGAATCAATATCATATGAGTTATGATGAAGAAGTTATCCCACTTTTAACCGAAGTAAATCCACTTTACCCTGTTTGGAGATTTGGCAATTTCTTCTAGATTCTAATCAAACCAGAATGAATCACGATGTAAGAAGCTTGATTTGAACTCAAAAATCAGTGTAGAATCACCCTGAAGTTGAATCAATATCATTGGAGTTATGATGAAGAAGTTATCCCACTTTTAACCGAAGTGATTCCAGTTTTCCCTGTTTGGAGATTTGGCAATTTATTCTTGATACTAATAAAACCAGAATGAATCACGATGTAAGAAGCTTGATTTGGACTCATAAATCCGTGTAGAATCACCCTGAAGTTGAATCAAGATCATAGGAGTTATGATGAAGAAGTTATCCCACTTTTAACCGAAGTGATTCCAGTTTGCCCTGTTTGGAGAGTTTGCAATTTCTTCTTGATTCTAATCAAACCATAATGAATCAAGTTGTAAGAATCTTGATTTGGACTCATAAATCAGTGGATAACAACCCTGAAGTTTAATCAATATCATAGGAGTTATGATGAAGATGTTATCCCACTTTTAACCGAAGTGGATCCAGTTTACCCTGTTTGGAGATTTGGCAATTTCTTCTTGATACTAATAAAACCAGAATGAATCACGATGTAAGAAGCTTGATTTGGACTCATAAATCAGTGTAGAATCACCCTGAAGTTGAATAAAGACCATAGGAGTTATGAAGAAGAAGTTATCCCACTTTTAGCCGAATTGATTCCAGTTTGCCTTGTTTGGAGAGTTGGCAATTTCTTCTTGATACTAATAAAACCAGAATGAATCACGATGTAAGAAGCTTGATTTGGACTCATAAATCAGTGTAGAATCACCTTGAAGTTGAATCAATATCATTGGAGTTATGATGGAGAAGTTATCCCACTTTTAACCGAAGTGATTCCAGTTTACGCTGTTTGGAGATTTGGCAATTTCTTCTTGATTCAAATCAAACAAGAATGAATCACGATGTAAGAAGCTTGATTTGTAGTCATAAATAAGTGTAAATCACCCTGAAGTTGAATCAATATCATAGGAGTTATGATGAAGAAGTTATCCCACTTTTAACCGAAGTGATTCCAGTTTACCCTGTTTGGAGATTTGGTAATTTATTCTTGATACTAATAAAACCAGAATGAATCACGATACCAGAAGCTTGATTTGTACTCATAAATCAGTGGATAATCACCCTGAATTTGAATCAATATCATAGGAGTTATGATGAAGAAGTTATCCCACTTTTAACCGAAGTGATTCCAGTTTACCCTGTTTGGAGATTTGGCAATTTATTCTTGATACTAATAAAACCTGAATGAATCACGATGTAAGAAGCTTGATTTGAACTCAAAAATCAGTATAGAATCACCCTGAAGTTGAATAAATATCATTGGAGTTATGATGAAGAAGTTATCCCACTTTTAACCGAAGTGATTCCAGTTTACTCTGTTTGGAGATTTAGCAATTTCTTCTTGATTCAAATCAAACCAGAATGAATCATGATTAAAGAAGCTTAATTTGTACTCATAAATTAGTGTAAATCACCCTGAAGTTGAATCAATATCATAGGAGTTATGATGAAGAAGTTATCCCACTTTTAACCGAAGTGATTCCAGTTTACCCTGTTTGGAGATTTGGCAATTTATTCTTGATACTAATAAAACCAGAATGAATCACGATGTAAGAAGCTTGATTTGGACTCATAAATCAGTGGATAATCACCCTGAATTTGAATCAATATCATAGGAGTTATGATGAAGAAGTTATCCCACTTTTAACCGAAGTGATTCAAGTTTACCCTATTTGGAGATTTGGTAATTTCTTCTTCATAATAATAAAACCAGAATGAATCACGATGTAAGAAGCTTGATTTGGACTCATAAATCAGTGTAGAATCACCCTGAAGTTGAATCAAGACCATAGGAGTTATGATGAAGAAGTTATCCCACTTTTAGCCGAAGTGATTCCAGTTTGCCCTGTTTGGAGAGTTGACAATTTCTTCTTGATACTAATAAAACCAGAATGAATCACGATGTAAGAAGCTTGATTTGGACTCATAAATCAGTGTAGAATCACCCTGAAGTTGAATCAAGATCATAGGAGTTATGATGAAGAAGTTATTCCACTTTTAACCGATGTGATTCCAGTTTACCCTGTTTGGAGATTTGGCAATTTCTTCTTGATACTAATAAAACCAGAATGAATCACGATGTAAGAAGCTTGATTTGGACTCCTAAATCAGTGGATAATCACCCTGAAGTTGAATCAAGACCATAGGAGTTATGATGAAGAAGTTATCCCACTTTTAGCCGAAGTGATTCCAGTTTGCCCTGTTTGGAGAGTTGGCAATTTCTTCTTGATACTAATAAAACCAAAATGAATCACGATGTAAGAATCTTATTTGGACTCATAAATCAGTGTAGAATCACCCTGAAGTTGAATCAAGATCATAGGAGTTATGATGAAGAAGTTATTCCACTTTTAACCGATGTGGTTCCAGTTTACCCTGTTTGGAGATTTGGCAATTTCCTCTTGATACTAATAAAACCAGAATGAATCACGATGTAAGAAGCTTGATTTTTACTCATAAATCAGTGTAAATCACTCTGAAGTTGAATCAATATCATAGGAGTTATGATGAAGAAGTTATCCCACTTTTAACCAAAGTGATTCCAGTTTGCCATGTTTGGAGATTTGACAGTTTATTCTTGATACTTATAAAACCATAATGGATCACGATGTAAGAAGCTTGATTTGGACTCATTAATCAGTGTAGAGTCACCCTGAAGTTTCATCAAGTTCATAGGAGTTATGATGAAGAAGTTATCCCACTTTTAACCGAAGTGATTCCAGTTTGCCCTGTTTGGAGAGTTGGCAATTTCTTCTTGATACTAATCAAACCATAATGAATCAAGATGTAAGAATCTTGATTTGGACTCATAAATCAGTGGATAATCACCCTGAATTTGAATCAATATCATAGGAGTTATGATGAAGAAGTTATCCCACTTTTAACCGAAGTGATTCAAGTTTACCCTATTTGGAGATTTGGTAATTTCTTCTTCATAATAATAAAACCAGAATGAATCACGATGTAAGAAGCTTGATTTGGACTCATAAATCAGTGTAGAATCACCCTGAAGTTGAATCAAGACCATAGGAGTTATGATGAAGAAGTTATCCCACTTTTAGCCGAATTGATTCCTGTT
The DNA here is from genome assembly GCA_905132885.1 of Moricandia moricandioides. Taxonomy (NCBI): domain Eukaryota; kingdom Viridiplantae; phylum Streptophyta; class Magnoliopsida; order Brassicales; family Brassicaceae; genus Moricandia; species Moricandia moricandioides. The sequence continues at coordinate 13,012 of CAJHQQ010002269.1, forward strand.
TGCCTTGTTTGGAGAGTTGGCAATTTCTTCTTGATACTAATAAAACCAGAATGAATCACGATGTAAGAAGCTTGATTTGGACTCATAAATCAGTGTTGAATTACCCTGAAGTTGAATCAATATCATTGGGGTTATGATGAAGAAGTTATCCCACTTTTAACCGAAGTGATTCCAGTTTACCCTGTTTGGAGATTTGGCAATTTCTTCTTGATTCAAATCAAACCAGAATGAATCACGATGTAAGAAGCTTGATTTGTACTCATAAATTAGTGTAAATCACCCCGAAGTTGAATCAATATCATAGGAGTTATGATGAAGAAGTTATCCCACTTTTAACCGAAGTGATTCCAGTTTACCCTGTTTGGAGATTTGGCAATTTATTCTTGATACTAATAAAACCAGAATGAATCACGATGTAAGAAGCTTGATTTGGACTCATAAATCAGTGGATAATCACCCTGAATTTGAATCAATATCATAGGAGTTATGATGAAGAAGTTATCCCACTTTTAACCGAAGTGATTCCAGTTTACCCTGTTTGGAGATTTGGCAATTTCTTCTTGATTCAATTCAAACCAGAATGAATCACGATGTAATAAGATTTATTTGTACTCATAAATCAGTGTAAATCACCCTGAAGTTGAATCAATATCATATGAGTTATGATGAAGAAGTTATCCCACTTTTAACCGAAGTAAATCCACTTTACCATGTTTGGAGATTTGGCAATTTCTTCTTGATTCTAATCAAACCAGAATGAATCACGATGTAAGAAGCTTGATTTGAACTCAAAAATCAGTGTAGAATCACCCTGAAGTTGAATCAATATCATTGGAGTTATGATGAAGAAGTTATCCCACTTTTAACCGAAGTGATTCCAGTTTACTCTGTTTGGAGATTTGGCAATTTCTTCTTGATTCAAATCAAACCAGAATGAATCACGATGTAAGAAGCTTGATTTGTACTCATAAATTTGTGTAAATCACCCTGAAGTTGAATCAATATCATAGGAGTTATGATGAAGAAGTTATCCCACTTTTAACCGAAGTGATTCCAGTTTACCCTGTTTGGAGATTTGGCAATTTATTCTTGATACTAATAAAACCAGAATGAATCACGATGTAAAAAGCTTGATTTGGACTCATAAATCCGTGTAGAATCACCCTGAAGTTGAATCAAGATCATAGGAGTTATGATGAAGAAGTTATCCCACTTTTAACCGAAGTGATTCCAGTTTGCCCTGTTTGGAGAGTTTGCAATTTCTTCTTGATTCTAATCAAAACATAATGAATCAAGATGTAAGAATCTTGATTTGGACTCATAAATCAGTGGATAATAACCCTGAAGTTTAATCAATATCATAGGAGTTATGATGAAGATGTTATCCCACTTTTAACCGAAGTGGATCCAGTTTATCCTGTTTGGAGATTTGGCAATTTCTTCTTGATACTAATAAAACCAGAATGAATCACGATGTAAGAAGCTTGATTTGGACTCATAAATCAGTGTAGAATCACCATGAAGTTGAATAAAGACCATATGAGTTATGATGAAGAAGTTATCCCACTTTTAGCCGAATTGATTCCAGTTTGCCTTGTTTGGAGAGTTGGCAATTTCTTCTTGATACTAATAAAACCAGAATGAATCACGATGTAAGAAGCTTGATTTGGACTCATAAATCAGTGTAGAATCACCCTGAAGTTGAATCAATATCATTGGAGTTATGATGAAGAAGTTATCCCACTTTTAACCGAAGTGATTCCAGTTTACGCTGTTTGGAGATTTGGCAATTTCTTCTTGATTCAAATCACACCAGAATGAATCACGATGTAAGAAGCTTGATTTGTAGTCATAAATTAGTGTAAATCACCCTGAAGTTGAATCAATATCATAGGAGTTATGATGAAGAAGTTATCCCACTTTTAACCGAAGTGATTCCAGTTTACCCTGTTTGGAGATTAGGAAATTTATTCTTGATACTAATAAAACAAGAATGAATCAAGATGTAAGAAGCTTGATTTGGACTCATAAATCTGTCTATAATCACCCTGAATTTGAATCAATATCATAGGAGTTATGATGAAGAAGTTATCCCACTTTTAACCGAAGTGATTCCAGTTTACCCTGTTTGGAGATTTGGCAATTTCTTCTTGATTCAATTCAAACCAGAATGAATCACGATGTAATAAGCTTTATTTGTACTCATAAATCAGTGTAAATCACCCTGAAGTTGAATCAATATCATATGAGTTATGATGAAGAAGTTATCCCACTTTTAACCGAAGTAAATCCACTTTACCCTGTTTGGAGATTTGGCAATTTCTTCTAGATTCTAATCAAACAAGAATGAATCACGATGTAAGAAGCTTGATTTGAACTCAAAAATCAGTGTAGAATCACCCTGAAGTTGAATCAATATCATTGGAGTTATGATGTAGAAGTTATCCCACTTTTAACCGAAGTGATTCCAGTTTACTCTGTTTGGAGATTTGGCAATTTCTTCTTGATTCAAATCAAACCAGAATGAATCACGATGTAAGAACCTTGATTTTTACTCATAAATTTGTGTAAATCACCCTGAAGTTGAATCAATATTATAGGAGTTATGATGAAGAAGTTATCCCACTTTTAACCGAAGTGATTCCAGTTTACCCTGTTTGGAGATTTGACAATTTATTCTTGATACCAATAAAACCAGAATGAATCACGATGTAAGAAGCTTGATTTGGACTCATAAATCTGTGTAGAATCACCCTGAAGTTGAATCAAGATCATAGGAGTTATGATGAAGAAGTTATCCCACTTTTAACCGAAGTGGTTCCAGTTTGCCCTGTTTGGAGAGTTTGCAATTTCTTCTTGATTCTAATCAAACCATAATGAAGCAAGATGTAATAATATTTATTTGGACTCATAAATCAGTGGATAATAACCCTGAAGTTTAATCAATATCATAGGAGTTATGATGAAGATGTTATCCCACTTTTAAACCGAAGTGGATCCAGTTTACCCTGTTTGGATCCACTTCTTGATTCAAATCAAACCAGAATGAATCACGATGTAAGAATCTTGATTTTTACTCATAAATAAGTGTAAATCACTCTGAAGTTGAATCAATATCATAGGAGTTATGATGAAGAAGTTATCCCACTTTTAACCGAAGTGATTCCAGTTTGCCATGTTTGGAGATTTGGCAATTTATTCTTGATACTAATAAAACCATAATGAATCACGATGTAAGAAGCTTGATTTGGACTCATTAATCAGTGTAGAGTCACCCTGAAGTTGAATCAAGTTCATAGGAGTTATGATGAAGAAGTTATCCCACTTTTAAACGAAGTGATTCCAGTTTGCCCTGTTTGCAGAGTTTGCAATTTCTTCTTGATTCCAGTTTACCCTGTTTGGAGATTTGGTAATTTCTTCTTGATACAAATAAAACCAGAATGAATCACGATGTAAGAATCTTGATTTGGACTCATAAATCAGTGTAGAATCACCCTGAAGTTGAATCAAGATCATAGGAGTTATGATGAAGAAGTTATCCCACTTTTAACCGAAGTGATTCCAGTTTGCCCAGTTTGGAGAGTTGGCAATTTCTTCTTGATTCTAATCAAACCATAATGAATCAAGATGTAAGAATCTTGATTTGGACTCATAAATCAATGGATAATCACCCTTGATGTGATCATGGACCGGATCACTAAGGAGAACAAGGAGAGTCTAGATGAGCCACATGAAGCCATATTGCACCAGCAGCCTGGTGATGATGCTCTAGCCATTCCTGAAGGTCCCATGACTCGTTCCAGAGTCAAGAAGCTTAAAGAGAATGTTGTTTGGATTACTCACTTCACATCCACAACAAGAAAGTCTTGGACAAGGTCTGATCTGAGATGTCTTGATCACCATTCAAGCCATCTCTACATCAAGCTGAGTTAGTGTCTAGGCAAGACATGGGGTGCGTGCTCTTTTCCTTGCTTTTGGTTTTGTCCCACGAGGTTTTCCGGAGGAAGGTTTTTAACGAGGCCAAAACTTGTCTTCACATCACTTAGGCCCTATCTCGGTCCAAGGCTAAAGAAGTTTACATTTTATTTCCTTTTAAAGCTTATGTTAAACTTAAACTATAGTTTCCTTTTTGCTTATTTCCGAAACCCTAGAGAGAATGTTCTCTGGTTTCTCCTTATTTAAATGGGTCTCTAAACCCTATTGTACTCATCCATCTTTTAATCAACAAGTTATCTTTCTCCTTGACGGCTCTCTCTCTCTAAAAAGTGTGTCGAGTTCTGGTGTGTAGTATCCAGAGACCTATGGGTGTCTAAACTGGTGTGTCATATCCGATTTGTTCATCTAGGAGTATCAGGAGATCTTCCATCCCTCTTGTGTCACCATTCAATCCACAAACCTTGAAGAACTTGAGTCACTGATTCGTTTTTGCAAGGATCTATCCATTCCCATCAACCAGAGAACATCCTAGGGACGCATCAAGTGGTATCAGAGCAACTTTGGTTGGGAAGTACTCGTTTTCTCTCTTGTTTCTTTTTGTTTCATCCGTGTTTCATCTCTATCATCTTGAATAAGCAGTAGAACTAATCTGTTTAAGGCTGCTCGAGTTTCATAAGAGATTAGACAAGGATCTTAAACTTTCCTTTTTTGGCTTTGCGGAAGCCCTAGAGAGAGAAACCCTAGCCGCATCACTTTGCCTTTGTAGATCACTTTGTTTCATCTGTTTAACTTGTTAATCACCTTGAACACGAGTAGATTAAGGTTGTTAGGGTGCTAGAAAACCTTAGAGAAGTCACCTTACCCTAAGGAGTCTAAACCGTTCCAGAAGGATCACAAGTCCTATCCAAGAGAAGAGACCAAACCAAGCAGTGCTCTTGACAAGGGCAAAGGCAAGGTTGAGGCTTCTAGTTCCAGAGCTCGTGATGTCAAGTGTTTCAAGTGCCAAGGAAGAGGTCATTATGCCAATGAATGTACCAACAAGAGAGTCATGATCTTGCTGGAAGATGGAGAATATGCCTCAGAAGATGACAACACCGAGTCTGACCAAGAAGACACTGAAGAAGAACGTGAAGAAGGACCAGTCCAGGGGAAGCTTTTAGTAGCAAGCAGGCTTCTAAGCTTGCAAAACAAGGCTGAGGAGCTAGAGCAACGTGAGAACCTCTTCTACACCCGGTGCTTGGTCCAAGGAAAAGTGTGCAGCCTCATTGTTGATGGAGGTAGTTGTGTGAATGCTGCGAGTGAAACTATGGTCAAGAAGTTGGGATTGAAGGTTCAGAAACATCCCAAACCTTACCGGTTACAATGGCTGAATGAAGAAGGCACCATGAAGGTTTCAAGTCAAGTCCTTATTCCCTTAGCCATTGGGAGATATGAACATGAAGTCTTGTGTGATGTGTTGCCTATGGAAGCTGGCCACATACTTCTTGGAAGACCTTGGCAATCTGATCGCCGAGTTATCCATGATGGCTTCACCAACAAGTACTCCTTTGAGTTCAAGGGTCACAAGACCACCCTGGTTCCCTTGACACCCAAGGAAGTACAACAAGATCAGATTCAACTCCAAAAGAAGAAGGAGATTGATCTAAAACCGGCTGGAACTAAGTAGCCAAACTTCTATGCTAACATGGGTGATATCAAAAGAACTCTCAACTCTAAACAATCTGCTATCTTACTTGTGTTTAAAGAAACTCTTTGAACTTAACAGATTCTACACCGGTGTATCCGAGTGAAATGGTTTCTCTTTTGCAGGAGTTTCAAGATGTATTTCCAGAAGACAATCCCATTGGTTTACCACCTTTGAGAGGGATTGAGCACCAGATAGATTTTGTTCCAGGATCTACACTTCCAAACCGTCCAGCATACAGAACCAACCCGGTTGAGACCAAGGAGTTGCAAAGACAGGTAGAGGAACTCATGGAGAAGGGCTATATCCTTGAGAGTTTGAGCCCATGTGCTGTACCAGTGCTCCTAGTGCCTAAGAAAGATGGTACATGGCGTATGTGTGTTGATTGTAGATCAATCAACAACATCACAGTGAAGTATCGCCACCTTATCCCTAGAGTTGATGATATGCTTGATGAGTTACATGGTTCTTGCATCTTTTCTAAGATAGATTTAAAAAGTGGTTATCATCAGATTAGGATGAAAGAAGGAGATGAATGGAAGACTGCATTCAAAACTAAACATGGATTATATGAGTGGTTAGTTATGCCATTTGGATTAACCAATGCACCTAGTACATTCATGAGGTTAATGAATCATGTTCTTAGATCAATCATAGGCATTTCTGTTGTAGTATACTTTGATGACATCTTAGTATATAGCAAGAACTTAGAAGAACATCTAGATAATCTTAGGGTTGTCCTGAATGTTTTAAGGAATGAAAAGCTTTATGCCAACTTGAAGAAGTGCACCTTTTGCACGGATAACTTGGTTTTTCTAGGTTTTGTTGTGAGTGCAGATGGGGTTAAGGTCGATGAGGAGAAGATCAAAGCCATCAAAGACTGGCCGAGTCCAGCCACAGTAGAAGAAGTGAGGAGTTTCCATGGGCTTTCTGGGTTCTATAGGCGATTTGTGAGAGACTTTAGCACCATTGCAGCTCCCTTGACTGAAGTGATAAAGAAGGATGTCGGATTCAAGTGGGAGAAGCACAAGAGAAGGCTTTCCAGTGCCTCAAAGAGAAGCTTACTCAATCACCTCTCCTTATGCTTCCTGATTTTACTAAAACATTTGAAATAGAATGTGATGCCTCAGGAATTGGAATTGGTGCTGTGTTGATGCAGGATAGGAAACCTATAGCATACTTCAGTGAGAAGCTTGGAGGAGCCACTCTCAACTATGCAACCTATGACAAAGAACTATATGCCTTGGTGAGGGCATTACAAACGTGGCAACACTACTTGTGGCCCAAGGAGTTTGTCATACACACTGATCATGAGTCCCTAAAGTATCTAAAAGGGCAGAGCAAGCTTAGCAAGAGACACGCAAGGTGGGTTGAGTTCATTGAGACCTTCCCATACGTGATCAAATATAAACAAGGTAAGGAGAACGTAGTTGCTGATGCACTATCTCGGAGGTATGTTCTCTTGACCACCCTAGATGCTAAGTTGCTTGGGTTTGAGCAGATAAAGGATATGTATGATACTGACCATGATTTCAAGGAAGCCTATGCTTCTTGTGCAAAGTTTGCTGCAGGGCATTACTTTAGAAAAGAAGGCTACTTGTTTTATGACAATAGATTGTGTGTGCCTAACTGCTCTTTGAGAGATCTTTTTGTCAGGGAATCCCATGGGGGCAGTCTAATGGGACACTTTGGGATTGCCAAGACCTTAAAAGTTTTGCAGGATCACTTCTACTGGCCGCACATGAAAAGAGATGTGGAAAGAATCTGTGGGAGGTGTGCTACTTGCAAGCATGCCAAGTCCCAAGTCCAATCCCAGGGTTTGTATACTCCTTTACCCATTCCACACCATCCCTGGAATGACATTTCCATGGACTTTATTGTTGGTTTACCTAGGACTAGAACAGGAAAGGATTCAATCTTTGTGGTTGTTGATAGGTTCTCTAAGATGGCACATTTCATAGCATGTCACAAAACTGATGATGCATTGCACGTTGCTAACTTGTTCTTTAAAGAGGTTGTTCGCTTGCATGGCATGCCTAGGACTATAGTTTCTGATAGGGACACTAAGTTTCTTAGTTACTTCTGGAAGACACTTTGGTCTAAGCTAGGCACTAAACTGTTGTTTTCTACTACATGTCATCCACAAACTGATGGACAAACTGAAGTAGTTAATAGAACCTTAGGAACACTCCTGCGTGCATTCATTAAAAAGAACTTAAGGACATGGGAAGAATACTTACGACACTGTGAATTTGCATACAATCATGCTATGCATTCTGCTTCTAAGTATTCACCTTTTGAGATTGTTTATGGGTTCAATCCCACCTCTCCTTTGGATCTAATGCCTTTACCTGAGTGTGAAAGGATCAGTCTAGATGTCAAGAAGAAAGCAGAGATGGTCCAACGGATCCATGAGAAGGCTAGACAAAACATTGAGCATAAAACCAAGCTTTATGAGAAGCAAGCTAACAAGGGGAGACGTGTGAGAACCTTTGAAGTTGGTGACCAAGTTTGGTTGCACCTGAGGAAGGATAGGTTCCCCAACGAGAGGAAGTCCAAGCTGATGCCAAGGGTTGATGGACCCTTCGAGATCATCCACAAGATCAATGACAATGCCTACAAACTTGATCTCCAAGGTAAGTATGATGTATCAAATAGTTTCAATGTCACTGACTTGGCTCCTTTTGCTGTAGATGAACCTGATTTGAGGACAAATCCTTTTCAAGAGGGAGGGGATGATGTGATCATGGACCGGATCACTAAGGAGAACAAGGAGAGTCTAGATGAGCCACATGAAGCCACATTGCACCAGCAGCCTGGTGATGATGCTCTAGCCATTCCTGAAGGTCCCATGACTCGTTCCAGAGTCAAGAAGCTTAAAGAGAATGTTGTTGGATTACTCACTTCACATCCACAACAAGAAATTCTTGGACAAGGTCTGATCCGAGATGTCTTGATCACCATTCAAGCCATCTCTACATCAAGCTGAGTTAGTGTCTAGGCAAGACAAGGGGTGCGTGCTCTTTTCCTTGCTTTTGGTTTTGTCCCACGAGGTTTTCCGGAGGAAGGTTTTTAACGTGGCCACAACTTGTCTTCACATCACTTAGGCCCTATCTCGGTCCAAGGCTAAAGAAGTTTACATTTTATTTCATTTTAAAGCTTATGTTAAACTTAAACTATAGTTTCCTTTTTTCTTATTTCCGAAACCCTAGAGAGCATGTTCTCTGGTTTCTACTTATTTAAATGGGTCTCTAAACCCTATTGTACTCATCCATCTTTTAACCAACAAGTTATCTTTCTCCTTGACGGCTCTCTCTCTCTAGAAAGTGTCTCGAGTTCTGGTGTGTAGTATCCAGAGACCTAAGGGTGTCTAAATTGGTATGTCATATCCGATTTGTTCATCTAGGAGTATCAAGAGATCTTCCATCCCTCTTGTGTCACCATTCAATCCACAAACCTTGAAGAACTTGAGTCACTGATTCGTTCTTGCAAGGATCTATCCATTCCCATCAACCAGAGAACATCCTAGGGACGCATCAACCCTGAAGTTGAATCAATATCATAGGAGTTATGATGAAGATGTTATCCCACTTTTAACCGAAGTGAATCCAATTTACCCTGTTTGGAGATTTGGCAATTTCTTCTTGATACTAATAAAACCAGAATGAATCACGATGTAAGAAGCTTGATTTGGACTCATAAATCAGTGTAGAATCACCCTGAAGTTGAATAAAGACCATAGGAGTTATGATGAAGAAGTTATCCCACTTTTAGCCGAATTGATTCCAGTTTGCCTTGTTTGGAGAGTTGGCAATTTCTTCTTGATACTAATAAAACCAGAATGAATAACGATGTACAAAGCTTGATTTGGACTCATAAATCAGTGTAGAATCACCCTGCAGTTGAATCAATATCATTGGAGTTATGATGAAGAAGTTATCCCACTTTTAACCGAAGTGATTCCAGTTTACCCTGTTTGGAGATTTTGCAATTTCTTCTTGATTCAAATCAAAACAGAATGAATCACGATGTAAGAAGCTTCATTTTTACTCATAATTCAGTGTAAATCACCCTGAAGTTGAATCAATATCATAGGAGTTATGATGAAGAAGTTATCCCACTTTTAACTGAAGTGATTCCAGTTTACCATGTTTGGACATTTGGCAATTTATTCTGGACTCATTAATCAGTTTAGAATCACCCTGAAGTTGAATCAAGATCATAGGAGTTATGATGAAGATGTTATTCGACTTTTAACCGAAGTGAATCCAGTTTACCCTGTTTGGAGATTTGGCAATTTATTCTTGATACTAATAAAACCAGAATGAATCACGATTTAAGAAGCTTTATTTTGACTCATAAATCAGTGGATAATCACCCTGAAGTTGAATCAATATCATAGGAGTTATGATGAAGAAGTTATCCCACTTGTAAGCGAAGTGAATCCAGTTTACCCTGTTGGAGATTTGGTAATTTCTTCTTGATACAAATAAAACCAGAATGAATCATGATGTAAGAATCTTGATTTGGACTCATTAATCATTTTAGAATCACCCTGAATTTGAATCAGGATCATAGGAGTTATGATGAAGAAGTTATCCCACTTTTAACCGAAGTGACTCCAACTTACCCTGTTTGGAGATTTGGCAATTTCTTCCTGATTCTAATCAAAGCAGAATGAATGAAGATGTAAGAAGCTTTATTTTTACTCATAAATCAGTGGATAATCACCCTGAAGTTGAATCAATATCATAGGCGTTATGATCAAGATGTTATTCCACTTTTAACCGAAGTGATTCTAGTTTGCCCTATTTGGAGATTTGCAATTTCTTCTTGATACTAATAAAACTAGAATGAATCACAATGTAAGAAGCTTGATTTGGACTCATAAATCAGTGTAGAATCACCCTGAAGTTGAATCAAGATCATAGGAGTTATGATGAAGAAGTTATCTTACTTTTAAGTGAAGTGATTCCAGTTTGGAGATTTGGCAATTTCTTCATGATACTAATAAAACCATAATGAATCACAATGTAATAAGCTTGATTTGGACTCATAAATCAGTGTAGAATCACCCTGAAGTTGAATCAAGATCATAGGAGTTATGATGAAGAAGTTATCCCACTTTTAACCGAAGTGACTCCAGTTAACGATGTTTGGAGATTTGGGAATTTTTTCTTGATTCTAATCAAACCAGAATGAATCAAGATGTAAGAAGCTTGATTTGGACTCATAAATCAGTGTATAATCATCCTGAAGTTGAATCAATATCATTGGAGTTATGATGAAGAAGTTATCCCACTTTTAACCGAAGTGATTCCAGTTTACCCTGTTTGGAGATATGACAATTTATTCTTGATTTGGAGTCATAAATCAGGGTGACGCCAATTTACCTTGTTTGGAGATTTGGCAATTTCTTCTTGGTTCTAATCAAAACAGAATGAATCAAGATTTAAGAAGATTGATTTGGACTCATAAATCAGTGAAGAATCATCCTGAATTTGAATCAATATCATTGGACTTATGATGAAGAAGTTATTCCACTTTTAACCGAAGTGGTTCCAGTTTACCCTGTTTGGAGAGTTGGCAATTTCTTCTTGATACTAATAAAACCAGAATGAATCACGATGTAAGAAGCTTGATTTTGACTCATAAATAAGTTTAGAATCACCCTGAACTTAAATCAAGATCATAGGAGTTATGATGAAGAAGCTATCCCACTTTTTACCGAAGTGACTCCAATTTACCTTATTTGGAGATTTGGCAATTTCTTCTTGATTCTAATCAAACCAGAATGAATCAAGATGTAAGAAGCTTGATTTGGAGTCATAAATCAGTGCAGAATCATCCTGAAGTTGAATCAATATCATTGGACTTATGATGAAGAAATTATCCCACTTTTAACCGAAGTGATTCCAGTTTATCCTGTTTGGAGATTTGACAATTTCTTCTTGATACAAATAAAACCAGAATGAATCACGATGTAAGAAGCTTTATTTCGACTCATAAGTCAGTTTAGAATCACCCTGAAGTTGAATCAAGATCATAGGAGTTATGATGAAGAAGTTATCCCACTTTTAACCGAAGTGATTCCAGTTTGCCATGTTTGGAGAGTTGACAATTTCTTCTTGATACTAATAAAACCAGAATGAATCACGATGTAAGAAGCTTGATTTTGACTCATAAATAAGTTTAGAATCACCCTGAAGTTAAATCAAGATCATAGGAGTTATGATGAAGAAGTTATCCCACTTTTTACCGAAGTGACTCCAATTTACTTTATTTGGAGATTTGGTAATTTCTTCTTGATACAAATAAAACAAGAATGAATCACGATGTAAGAAGCTTGATTTGGAGTCATAAATCAGTGCAGAAGCATCCTGAAGTTGAATCAATATCATTGGAATTATGATGAAGAAATTATCCCACTTTTAACCGAAGTGATTCCAGTTTACCCTGTTTGGAGATTTTGCAATTTCTTCTTGATACAAATTAAACCAGAATGAATCACGATGTAAGAATCACGTTGTAAGAATCTTGATTTGGACTCATAAATCATTGTAGAATCACCCTGAAGTTGAATCAAGATCATAGGAGTTATGATGAAGAAGTTATCCCACTTTTAACCGAAGTGATTCCAGTTTGCCCTGTTTAGAGAGTTGTCAATTTCTTCTTGATTCTAATCAAACCATATTGAATCAAGATGTAAGAATCTTGATTTGGACTCATAAATCAGTGGATAATCACCCTGAAGTTGAATCAATATCATTGGAGTTATGATGAAGAAGTTATCCCACTTTTAACCGAAGTGAATCTAGTTTATCCTGTTTGCAGATTTGGGAATTTCTTCTTGATACTAATAAAACCAGAATGAATCACGATTAAAGAAGCTTGATTTGGACTCATTAATCAGTTTAGAATCACCCTGAAGTTTAATCAAGATCATAGGAGTTATGATGAAGAAGTTATCCCACTTTTAACCGAAGTGATTCCAGTTTACCCTGTTTGGAGATTTTGCAATTTCTTCTTGATTCTAATCAAACCAGAATGAATCACGATGTAAGAAGCTTGATTTGAACTAAAAAAATCAGTGTAGAATCACCCTGAAGTTGAATCAATATCATTGGAGTTATGATGAAGAAATTATCCCACTTTTAACCGAAGTGATTCCAGTTTACCCTGTTTTGAGATTTGGCAATTTATTCTTGATTCAAATCAAACCAGATGAATCACGACGTAAGAAGCTTGATTTGTACTCATAAATTAGTGTAAATCACCCTGAAGTTGAATCAATATCATAGGATTTATGATGAAGAAGTTATCCCACTTTTAATCGAAGTGATTCCTAGTTTACCCTGTTTGGAGATTTGACAATTTCTTCTTGATTGAAATCAAACCAGAATGAATCACGATGTAAGAAGCTTTATTTTTACTCATAAATCAGTGTAAATCACCCTGAAGTTGAATCAATATCATAGGAGTTATGATGAAGAATTATCCCACTTTTAACCGAAGTGATTCCAGTTTACCATGTTTGGAGATTTGGCAATTTCTTCTTGATTCAAATCAAACCAGTATGAATCACGATGTAAGAAGCTTGATTTTTACTCATAAATCAGTGTAAATCACACTGAAGTTGAATCAATATCATAGGAGTTATGATGAAGAATTATCCCACTTTTAACCGAAGTGATTCCAGTTTGCCATGTTTGGAGATTTAGCAATTTATTCTTGATACTAATAAAACCATAATGAATCATGATGTAAGAAGCTTGATTTGGACTCATTAATAAGTGTAGAATCACCCTGAAGTTGAATCAAGATCATAGGAGTTATGATGAAGAAGTTATCCCACTTTTAAAGAAGTGATTCTAGTTTATCCTGTTTGGAGAGTTGCAATTTCTTCTTGATACTAATAAAACCAGAATGAATCACGATGTAAGAAGATTGATTTGGAATCATAAATCAGTGTAGAATCACCCTGAAGTTGAATCAAGATCATAGGAGTTATGATGAAGAAGTTATCCCACTTTTAACCGAAGTGATTCCAGTTTACCCTGTTTGGAGATTTGGCAATTTCTTCTTGACACTAATAAAACCAGAATGAATCACGATGTAAGAAGCTTGATTTGGACTCATAAATCAGTGTAGAATCTCCCTGAAGTTGAATCAAGATCATAGGAGTTATGATGAAGAAGTTATCTCACTTTTAACCGAAGTGATTCCAGTTTGCCCTGTTTGGAGAGTTGACAATTTCTTCTTGATACTAATAAAACCAGAACGAATCACGATGTAAGAAGTTTGATTTGGATTTATAAATAAGTTTAGAATCACCCTGAAGTTGAATCAAGATCATAGGAGTTATGATGAAGAAGTTATCTCACTTTTAACCGAAGTGACTCCAATTTACCTTGTTTGGAGATTTGACAATTTCTTCTTGGTACTAATAAAACCAGAATGAATCACGATGTAAGAATCTTGATTTGGACTCATTAATCAGTTTAGAATCACCCTGAATTTTAATCAATATCATAGGAGTTATGATGAAGAATTATCTCACTTTTAACCGAAGTGATTCCAGTTTGCCATGTTTGGAGATTTAGCAATTTATTCTTGATACTAATAAAACCATAATGAATCACGATGTAAGAAGCTTGATTTGGACTCATTACTCAGTGTAGAATCACCCTGAAGTTGAATCAAGATCATAGGAGTTATGATGAAGAAGTTATCCCACTTTTAACCGAAGTGACTCCAGTTTATCCTGTTTGGAGATTTGGTAATTTCTTCTTGATATAAATAAAACCAGAATGAATCACGATGTAAGAATCTTGATTTGGACTCATAAATCAATGTAGAATCACCCTGAAGTTGAATCAAGATCATAGGAGTTATGATGAAGAAGTTATCCCACTTTTAACCGAAGTGATTCCAATTTACCCTGTTTGGAGAGTTGGCAATTTCTTCTTGATTCTAATCAAAAAATAATGAATCAAGATGTAACAATCTTGATTTGGACTCATAAATCAGTGTAGAATCACCCTGAAGTTGAATCAAGACCATAGGAGTTATGATGAAGAAGTTATCCCACTTTTAACCAAAGTGATTCCAGTTTGCCCTGTTTGGAGAGTTGGCAATTTCTTCTTGATTCTAATCAAACCATAATGAATCACGTTGTAAGAAGCTTGATTTGGACTCATTAATCAGTGTAGAATCACCCTGAAGTTGAATCAAGATCATAGGAGTTATGATGAAGAAGTTATCCCACTTTGAACCGAAGTGAATCCAGTTTACCCTGTTTGGAGATTTGGCAATTTATTCTTGATACTAATAAAACCATAATGAATCACGATATAGAAGCTTGATTTGGACTCATTAATCAGTGTAGAATCACCCTGTAGTTGAATCAAGATCATAGGAGTTATGATGAAGAAGTTATCCCACTTTTAACCAAAGTGACTCCAGTTTACCCTGTTTGGAGATTTGGTAATTTCTTCTTGATACAAATCAAACCAGAATGAATCACGATGTAAGAAGCTTTATTTGAACTCAAAAATCAGTGTAGAATCACCCTGAAGTTGAATCAAGATCATAGGAGTTATGATGAAGAAGTTATCCCACTTTTAACTGAAGTGATTCCAGTTTGCCCTGTTTGGAGATTGGGCAATTTCTTCTTGATTCTAATCAAACCAGAATGAATCAAGATGTAAGAAGCTTGATTTGGACTCATAAATCAGTGGATAATCACCCTGAAGTTGAATCAAGATCATAGGAGTTATGATGAAGAAGTTATCCCACTTTTAACCGAAGTGATTCCAGTTTACCCTGTTTGGAGATTTGGCAATTTCTTCTTGACACTAATAAAACCAGAATGAATCACGATGTAAGAAGCTTGATTTGGACTCATTAATCAGTGTAGAATCACCCTGAAGTTGAATCAAGATCATAGGAGTTATGATGAAGAAGTTATCCCACTTTTAACCGAAGTGATTCCAGTTTGCCCTGTTGGAGAGTTGGTAATTTCTTCTTGATACTAATAAAACCAGAACGAATCACGATGTAAGAATCTTGATTTGGACTCATAAATCAGCTTACAATCACCCTGAAGTTTCATCAATATCATAGGAGTTATGATGAAGAATTATCCCACTTTTAACCGAAGTGATTCCAGTTTGCCATGTTTGGAGATTTAGCAATTTATTCTTGATACTAATAAAACCATAATGAATCACGATGTAAGAAGCTTGATTTGGACTCAGTAATCAGTGTAGAATCACCCAGAAGTTGAATCAAGATCATAGGAGTTATGATGAAGAAGTTATCCCACTTTTAACCGAAGTGACTCTAGTTTACCATGTTTGGAGATTTGGTAATTTCTTCTTGATATAAATAAAACAAGAATGAATCACGATGTAAGAATCTTGATTTGGAATCATAAATCAGTGTAGAATCACCCTGAAGTTGAATCAAGATCATAGGAGTTATGATGAAGAAGTTATCCCACTTTTAACCGAAGTGATTCCAGTTTACCCTGTTTCGAGATTTGGCAATTTCTTCTTGACACTAATAAAACCAGAATGAATCACGATGTAAGAAGCTTGATTTGGACTCATAAATCAGTGTAGAATCACCCTGAAGTTGAATCAAGATCATAGGAGTTATGATGAAGAAGTTATCTCACTTTTAACCGAAGTGATTCCAGTTTGCCCTGTTTGGAGATTTGACAATTTCTTCTTGATACTAATAAAACCAGAACAAATCACGATGTAAGAAGTTTGATTTGGATTTATAAATAAGTTTAGAATCACCCTGAAGTTGAATCAAGATCATAGGAGTTATGATGAAGAAGTTATCTCACTTTTAACCGAAGTGACTCCAATTTACCTTGTTTGGAGATTTGACAATTTCTTCTTGGTACTAATAAAACCAGAATGAATCACGATGTAAGAAGCTTGATTTGGACTCATTAATCAGCTTAGAATCACCCTGAAGTTTAATCAATATCATAGGAGTTATGATGAAGAATTATCCCACTTTTAACCGAAGTGATTCCAGTTTGCCATGTTTGGAGATTTAGCAATTTATTCTTGATACTAATAAAACCATAATGAATCACGATGTAAGAAGCTTGATTTGGACTCATTAATCAGTGTAGAATCACCCTGAAGTTGATACAAGATCATAGGAGTTATGATGAAGAAGTTATCTCACTTTTAACCGAAGTGACTCCAGTTTATCCTGTTTGGAGATTTGGTAATTTCTTCTTGATACAAATAAAATCAGAATGAATCACGATGTAAGAATCTTGATTTGGACTCATAAATCAGTGTAGAATCACCCTGAAGTTGAATCAAGATCATAGGAGTTATGATGAAGAAGTTATCCCACTTTTAACCGAAGTGATTCCAATTTACCCTGTTTGGAGAGTTGGCAATTTCTTCTTGATTCTAATCAAAAAATAATGAATCAAGATGTAACAATCTTGATTTGGACTCATAAATCAGTGTAGAATTACCCTGAAGTTGAATCAAGACCATAGGAGTTATGATGAAGAAGTTATCCCACTTTTAACCGAAGTGATTCCAGTTTGCCATGTTTGGAGAGTTGGCAATTTCTTCTTGATTCTAATCAAACCATAATGAATCACGATGTAAGAAGCTTGATTTGGACTCATTAATCAGTGTAGAATCACCCTGAAGTTGAATCAAGATCATAGGAGTTATGATGAAGAAGTTATCCCACTTTTAACCGAAGTGATTCCAGTTTGCCATGTTTGGAGATTTGGCAATTTCTTCTTGATTCTAATAAAACCATAATGAATCACGATATAGAAGCTTTATTTGGACTCATTAATCAGTGTAGAATCACCCTGTAGTTGAATCAAGATCATAGGAGTTATGATGAAGAAGTTATCCCACTTTTAACCAAAGTGACTCCAGTTTACCCTGTTTGGAGATTTGGTAATTTCTTCTTGATACAAATCAAACCAGAATGAATCACGATGTAAGAAGCTTTATTTGAACTCAAAATCAGTGTAGAATCACCCTGAAGTTGAATCAAGATCATAGGAGTTATGATGAAGAAGTTATCCCACTTTTAACTGAAGTGATTCCAGTTTGCCCTGTTTGGAGATTGGGCAATTTCTTCTTGATTCTAATCAAACCAGAATGAATCAAGATGTAAGAAGCTTGATTTGGACTCATAAATCAGTGGATAATCACCCTGAAGTTGAATCAAGATCATAGGAGTTATGATGAAGAAGTTATCCCACTTTTAACCGAAGTGATTCCAGTTTGCCCTGTTGGAGAGTTGGCAATTTCTTCTTGATACTAATAAAACCAGAACGAATCACGATGTAAGAATCTTGATTTGGACTCATAAATCCGTGTAGAATCACCCTGAAGTTGAATCAATATCATAGGAGTTATGATGAAGAATTATCCCACTTTTAACCGAAGTGATTCCAGTTTGCCATGTTTGGAGATTTAGCAATTTATTCTTGATACTAATAAAACCATAATGAATCACGATGTAAGAAGCTTGATTTGGACTCATTAATCAGTGTAGAATCACCCTGAAGTTGAATCAAGATCATAGGAGTTATGATGAAGAAGTTATCCCACTTTTAACCGAAGTGACTCTAGTTTACCATGTTTGGAGATTTGGTAATTTCTTCTTGATATAAATAAAACAAGAATGAATCACGATGTAAGAATCTTGATTTGGAATCATAAATCAGTGTAGAATCACCCTGAAGTTGAATCAAGATCATAGGAGTTATGATGAAGAAGTTATCCCACTTTTAACCGAAGTGATTCCAGTTTACCCTGTTTGGAGATTTGGCAATTTCTTCTTGACACTAATAAAACCAGAATGAATCACGATGTAAGAAGCTTGATTTGGACTCATAAATCAGTGTAGAATCACCCTGAAGTTGAATCAAGATCATAGGAGTTATGATGAAGAAGTTATCCCACTTTTAACCGAAGTGATTCCAGTTTGCCCTGTTTGGAGATTTGGCAATTTCTTCTTGATACTAATAAAACCAGAACGAATCACGATGTAAGAAGTTTGATTTGGACTCATAAATAAGTTTAGAATCACCCTGAAGTTGAATCAAGATCATAGGAGTTATGATGAAGAAGTTATCTCACTTTTAACCGAAGTGACTCCAATTTACCTTGTTTGGAGATTTGACAATTTCTTCTTGGTACTAATAAAACCAGAATGAATCACGATGTAAGAATCTTGATTTGGACTCATTAATCAGTTTAGAATCACCCTGAATTTTAATCAATATCATAGGAGTTATGATGAAGAATTATCCCACTTTTAACCGAAGTGATTCCAGTTTGCCATGTTTGGAGATTTAGCAATTTATTCTTGATACTAATAAAACCATAATGAATCATGATGTAAGAAGCTTGATTTGGACTCATTACTCAGTGTAGAATCACCCTGAAGTTTAATCAAGATCATAGGAGTTATGATGAAGAAGTTATCCCACTTTTAACCGAAGTGACTCCAGTTTACCCTGTTTGGAGATTTGGTAATTTCTTCTTGATATAAATAAAACCAGAATGAATCACGATGTAAGAATCTTGATTTGGACTCATAAATCAGTGTAGAATCACCCTGAAGTTGAATCAAGATCATAGGAGTTATGATGAAGAAGTTATCCCACTTTTAACCGAAGTGATTCCAATTTACCCTGTTTGGAGAGTTGGCAATTTCTTCTTGATTCTAATCAAAAAATAATGAATCAAGATGTAACAATCTTGATTTGGACTCATAAATCAGTGTAGAATCACCCTGAAGTTGAATCAAGACTATAGGAGTTATGATGAAGAAGTTATCCCACTTTTAACCAAAGTGATTCTAGTTTGCCATGTTTGGAGAGTTGGCAATTTCTTCTTGATTCTAATCAAACCATAATGAATCACGATGTAAGAAGCTTGATTTGGACTCATTAATCAGTGTAGAATCACCCTGAAGTTGAATCAAGATCATAGGAGTTATGATGAAGAAGTTATCCCACTTTTAGCCGAAGTGCTTCCAGTTTGCCATGTTTGGAGATTTGGCAATTTCTTCTTGATTCTAATAAAACCATAATGAATCACGATATAGAAGCTTTATTTGGACTCATTAATCAGTGTAGAATCACCCTGTAGTTGAATCAAGATCATAGGAGTTATGATGAAGAAGTTATCTCACTTTTAACCAAAGTGACTCCAGTTTACCATGTTTGGAGATTTGGTAATTTCTTCTTGATACAAATAAAACCAGAATGAATCACGATGTAAGAATCTTGATTTGGACTCATAAATTAGTGTAGAATCACCCTGAAGTTGAATCAAGATCATAGGAGTTATGATGAAGAAGTTATCCCACTTTTAACTGAAGTGATTCCAGTTTGCCCTGTTTGGAGAGTTGGCAATTTCTTCTTAATTCTAATCAAACCATATGAATCAAGATGTAAGAATCTTGATTTGGACTCATAAATCAGTGGATAATCACCCTGAAATTGAATCAATATCATAGGAGTTTTGATGAAGAAGTTATCCCACTTTTAACCGAAGTGAATCCAGTTTACCCTGTTTGGAGATTTGGCAATTTCTTCTTGATACTAATAAAACCAGAATGAATCACAATGTAAGAAGCTTGATTTGGACTCATTAATCAGTTTATAATCACCCTGAATTTTAATCAAGATCATAGGGGTTATGATGAAGAAGTTATCCCACTTTTAACCGAAGTGATTCTAGTTTACCCTGTTTGGAGATTTTGCAAATTCTTCTTGATTCTAATCAAACCAGAATGAATCACGATGTAAGAAGCTTGATTTGAACTCAAAAATCACTGTAGAATCACCCTGAAGTTGAATCAATATCATTGGAGATATGATGAAATTATCCCACTTTTAACCGAAGTGATTCCAGTTTACCCTGTTTGGAGATTTGACAATTTCTTCTTGATTCTAATCAAACCAGAATGAATCACGATGTAAGAAGCTTGATTTGAACTCATAAATCAGTGTAGAATCACCCTGAAGTTGAATCAATATCATTGGAGTTATGATAAAGAAGTTATCCCACTTTTAACCGAAGTGAATCCAGTTTACCCTGTTTGGAGATTGGACAATTTCTTCTTGATTCTAATCAAACCAGAATGAATCAAGATGTAAGAAGCTTGATTTGGACTCATAAATCAGTACAAAATCATCCTGAAGTTGAATCAATATCATTGGACTTATGATGAAGAAGTTATTCCACTTTTAACCGAAGTGATTCCAGTTTACCCTGTTTGGAGATTTGGCAATTTCTTCTTGATTCAAATCAAACCAGAATTAATCAGGATGTAACAAGATTGACTTGTACTCATAAATTAGTGTAAATCACCTTGAAGTTTAATCAATATCATAGGAGTTATGATGAAGAAGTTATCCCACTCGAGTTTGCCCTGTTTGGAGAGTTTGCAATTTCTTCTTAATTCTAATCAAACCATAATGAATCAAGATGTAAGAATCTTGATTTTGACTCATAAATCAGTGGATAATCACCCTGAAGTTGAATCAATATCATAGGAGTTATGATGAAGAAGTTATCCCACTTTTAACCGAAGTGAATCCAGTTTACCATGTTTGGAGATTTGACAATTTCTTATTGATACTAATAAAACCATAATGAATCATGATGTAAGAAGCTTGATTTAGACTCATAAATCAGTGTAGAATCACCCTGAAGTTGAATCAAGACCATAGGAGTTATGATGAAGAAGTTATCCCACTTTTAACCGAAGTGATTCCAGTTTACCCTGTTTGGAGATTTGGTAATTTATTCTTGATACTAATAAAACCAGAATGAATCACGATGTAAGAAGCTTGATTTGGACTCATAAATCCGTGTAGAATCACCTTGAAGTTAAATCAAGATCATATGAGTTATGATGAAGAAGTTATTCCACTTTTAACCGAAGTGATTCCAGTTTATCCTGTTTGGAGAGTTTGCAATTTCTTCTTGATTCTAATCAAACCATAATGAATCAAGATGTAAGAATCTTGATTTGGACTCATAAATCAGTGGATAATCACCCTGAAGTTGAATAAATATCATAGGAGTTATGATGAAGAAGTTATCCCACTTTTAACCGAAGAGATTCCAGTTTACCCTGTCTGGAGATTTGGCAATTTCTTCTTGATTCAAATCAAACCAGAATGAATCACGATGTAAGAAGCTTGATTTGTACTCATAAATTAGTGTAAATCACCCTGAAGTTGAATAAATATCATAGGAGATATGATGAAGAAGTTATCCCACTTTTAACCAAAGTAAATCCAGTTTACCCTGTTTGGAGATTTGGCAATTTCTTCTTGATTCTAATCAAACCAGAATGAATTACGATGTAAGAATCTTGATTTAAACTCATAAATCAGTGTAGAATCACCCTGAAGTTGAATCAATATCATTGGAGTTATGATAAAGAAGTTATCCCACTTTTAACCGAAGTGAATCCAGTTTACCCTTTTTGGAGATTGGGCAATTTCTTCTTGATTCTAATCAAACCAGAATGAATCAAGATGTAAGAAGCTTGATTTGGACTCATAAATCAGTGCAGAATCATCCTGAAGTTGAATCAATATCATTGGACTTATGATGAAGAAGTTATTCCACTTTTAACCGAAGTGATTCCAGTTTATCCTGTTTGGAGATTTGGCAATTTCTTCTTGATTCAAATCAAACCAGAATGAATCACGATGTAAGAAGCTTGATTTGTACTCATAATTTAGTGTATATCACCCTGAAGTTGAATCAATATCATAGGAATTATGATGAAGAAGTTATCCCACTTTTAACCGAAGTGATTCCAGTTTGCCCTGTTTGGAGAGTTTGCAATTTCTTCTTGATTCTAATCAAACCATAATAAATCAAGATGTAAGAATCTTGATTTGGACTCATAAATCAGTGGATAATCACCCTGAAGTTGAATCAATATCATAGGAGTTATGATGAAGAAGTTATCCCACTTTTCACCGAAGTGAATCCAGTTTACCCCTGTTTGGAGATTTGGCAATTTATTATTGATACTAATAAAACCAGAATGAATCAAGATGTAAGAAGCTTGATTTGGACTCATAAATCAGTGTAGAATCACCCTGAAGTTGAATCAAGACCATAGGAGTTATGATGAAGAAGTTATCCCACTTTTAACCGAAGTGATTCTAGTTTACTCTGTTTGGAGATTTGGCTAATTATTCTTGATACTAATAAAACCAGAATGAATCACGATGTAAGAAGCTTGATTTGAACTCATAAATCCGTGTAGAATCACCCTGAAGTTGAATCAAGATCATAGGAGTTATGATGAAGAAGTTATTCCACTTTTAACCGAAGTGATTCCAGTTTACCCTGTTTGGAGAGTTTGCAATTTCTTCTTGATTCTAATCAAACCATAATGAATCAAGATTTAAGAATCTTGATTTGGACTCATAAATCAGTGGATAATCACCCTGAAGTTAAATCAATATCATAGGAGTTATGATGAAGAAGTTATCCCACTTTTAACCGAAGTGAATCCAGTTTACCATGTTTGGAGATTTGGCAATTTCTTATTGATACTAATAAAACCAGAATGAATCACGATGTAAGAAGCTTGATTTGGACTCATAAATCAGTGTAGAATCACCCTGAAGTTGAATCAAGACCATAGGAGTTATGATGAAGAAGTTATCCCACTTTTAACCGAAGTGATTCCAGTTTACCCTGTTTGGAGATTTGGCAATTTATTCTTGATACTAATAAAACCAGAATGAATCACGATGTAAGAAGCTTGATTTGGACTCATAAATCCCTGTAGAATCACCCTGAAGTTGAATCAAGATCATAGGAGTTATGATGAAGAAGTTATTCCACTTTTAACCAAAGTGATTCCAGTTTATCCTGTTTGGAGAGTTTGCAATTTCTTCTTGATTCTAATCAAACCATAATGAATCAAGATGTATGAATCTTGATTTGGACTCATAAATCAGTGGATAATCACCCTGAAGTTGAATCAATATCATAGGAGTTATGATGAAGAAGTTATCCCACTTTTAACCGAAGTGATTCCAGTTTACCCTGTTTAGAGATTTGGCAATTTCTTCTTGATTCAAATCAAACCAGAATGAATCACGATGTAAGAAACTTGATTTGTACTCATAAATTAGTGCAAATCACCCTGAAGTTGAATAAATATCATAGGAGTTATGATGAAGAAGTTATCCCACTTTTAACCGAAGTAAATCCAGTTTACCATGTTTGGAGATTTGACAATTTCTTCTTGATTCTAATCAAACCAGAATGAATTACGATGTAAGAAGCTTGATTTGAACTCATAAATCAGTGTAGAATCACCCTGAAGTTGAATCAATATCATTGGAGTTATGATAAAGAAGTTATCCCACTTTTAACCGAAGTGAATCCAGTTTATCTTGTTTGGAGATTAGGCAATTTCTTCTTGATTCTAATCAAACCAGAATGAATCAAGATGTAAGAAGCTTGATTTGGACTCATAAATAAGAGAAGAACCATCCTGAAGTTGAATCAATATCATTGGACTTATGATGAAGAAGTTATTCCACTTTTAACCGAAGTGATTCCAATTTATCCTGTTTGGAGATTTGGCAATTTCTTCTTGATTCAAATCAAACCAGAATGAATCACGATGTAAGAAGCTTGATTTGTACTCATAATTTAGTGTAAATCACCCTGAAGTTGAATCAATATCATAGGAGTTATGACGAAGAAGTTATCCCACTTTTAACCGAAGTGATTCCAGTTTACCCTGTTTGGAGATTTGGCAATTTCTTCTTGATACTAATAAAACCAGAATGAATCACGATGTAAGAAGCTTGATTTGGACTCATAAATCAGTGTAGAATCACCCTGAAGTTGAATCAATATCATAGGAGTTATGATGAAGAAGTTATCCCACTTTTAACCGAAGTGATTCCAGTTTACCCTGTTTGGAGATTTGGCAATTTCTTCTTGATACTAATAAAACCAGAATGAATCACGATGTAAGAAGCTTGATTTGGACTCATAAATCAGTGTAGAATCACCCTGAAGTTGAATCAAGATCATAGGAGTTATGATGAAGAAGTTATCCCACTTTTAACCGAAGTGATTCCAGTTTACCCTGTTTGGAGATTTGGCAATTTCTTCTTGATACTAATAAAACCAGAATGAATCACGATGTAAGAAGCTTGATTTGGACTCATAAATCAGTGTAGAATCACCCTGAAGTTGAATCAAGATCATAGGAGTTATGATGAAGAAGTTATTCCACTTTTAACCGAAGTGATTCCAGTTTACCCTGTTTGGAGAGTTTGCAATTTCTTCTTGATTCTAATCAAACCATAATGAATCAAGATGTAAGAATCTTGATTTGGACTCATAAATCAGTGGATAATCACCCTAAAGTTGAATCAATATCATAGGAGTTATGATGAAGAAGTTATCCCACTTTTAACCGAAGTGATTCCAGTTTACCCTGTTTGGAGATTTGGTAATTTCTTCTTGATTCAAATCAAACCAGAATGAATCAAGATGTAAGAAGCTTGATTTTTACTCATAAATCAGTGTAAATCACCCTGAAGTTGAATCAATATCATAGGAGTTATGATGAAGAAGTTATCCTACTTTTAACCGAAGTAAATCTAGTTTACCCTGTTTGGAGATTTGGTAATTTATTCTTGATACTAATAAAACCAAAATTAATTGATAGAATGAGAGATTTAGAAAGACTTTATTGCTGGAGAATGAATAACATGAAGAACAAGAGAGAGAGTGAGTGATTTCGAAATTAGAGAGAGAGAAGGAGAGAAAATATATTTCCTTAATTTATTTCTGGTTGCAAACAATTAAATTTAAAGACAGAGAAGAAAGAGAGGGAATCAACAGCACACTGGATAAAAGACTACACTGGATAATAGACAGTATTCTGACTGGATAAAAGGCTGTATTCTGACCCAACATCTCTTTTGGCAGTAGATATGGATTTGAATTCAAACTTGACCATGACAGCTGGTTAACTCAACCCCACTTGTCTTCTCAAGCTACTTTAGGTCAAGTTAGGCGACTCTGCCTTACCTTATAAGTTTTTATAAGGTTTCTTTATAAGTCTGTGCAGACCAAGTGACTTTGAACCCATCCGGATGACTCCTTCTCCTTCTTCTCTTTACTTGTTAATGATCACACCTCCTTTTATTGCTTTTTGTCAACACTCCCCCTCAAGCTTCACCATAGAGTTTGGTCAAGCTTGGAAATCATGAAGCATTTCCTCATTAAAACCTTGATGCGTCCCTAAGATGCTCTTTGGTTGATGGGAATGGATAATCCTTGCAAGAACGAATCAAAAGACTCAAGTCCTTCAAGGCGTGTGGATTGGATGGTGACACAAGAGGGATGAATGAACTCTTGATACTCCTAGATGAATGGTTCGGATATTACACACCAAACTAAACACCCTTAAGCTCTGGATATGACACACCAGACTCGGCACACTTCTTTTAGAGAGAGAGAGAGAGCCGCAAAAGATGAATGACTTGTATAGAAAAGGTTGCGTGAGTACAATAGGGTATAAGGCACCCTTTAAATAAGAAAACCAGAGACATGCCTCTAGGGTTTTCGACAAAGAACCAAAAAAGGAAAGAAAGCAAACTATAGTTTATAAGTTTAAATGAAATAAAATGCACTTCTATTGATCTTGGACCGAGTGTAGCACTTAGGTGATTTGTAGACATGTTGTGGCCTCGTTAAAAACCTTCCTTCTAGAAAACCTCGTGGGACAAAACCAAAAGCAAGGAAAAGAGCACGCACTCCATGTCTGCCTAGACACTACCTCAGTTTGGTGTAGAGATGGCTTGAATGGTGATCAAGACATCTCGGATCAAACCTTGTCCAAGACCCTCTTGTTGTGGATGTGAAGTGAGTAATCCAACAACATTCTCCTTAAGCTTCTTGACTCTGGAACGAGTCATGGGACCTTCAGGAATGGCTAGAGCATCCTCATCAAATGGTTGATGCATAGTGGCTTCATGTGGCTCATCTAGACTCTCCTCATTGTCCTCCTTAGTGATCCGGTCCATGATCACATCATCCCCTCCCTCTTGAAAAGGATTTGTCCTCAAATCAGGTCCATCTACAACAAAAGGAGCCAAGTCAGTGACATTGAAGCTATTTGATACATCGTACTTACCTTGGAGATCAAGCTTGTAGGCATTGTCATTGATCTTGTGGATGATCTCAAAGGTCCATCAACCCTTGGCATCAGTTTGGACTTCCTCTCGTTGGGGAACCTATCCTTCCTTAGGTGCAACCAAACTTGGTCACCAACTTCAAAGGTCCTCACACGTCTCCCCTTGTTTGCTTGCTTCTCATAAAGCTTGGTCTTCTGCTCAATGTTTTGTCTAGCCTTCTCATGAATCTGTTGAACCAACTCGGCTTTCTTCTTGCCATCTAGACTTGTCCTTTCACACTCAGGTAAAGGCATTAGATCCAAAGGAGAGGTGGGATTGAACCCATAAACAATTTCAAATGGAGAATACTTAGAAGCAGAATGCATAGCATGATTGTATGCAAATTCACAATGCGGCAAGTATTCCTCCCATGTTCTTAAGTTCTTCTAATGAATGCACGCAGGAGTGTTCCTAATGTCCTATTAACTACCTCAGTTTGCCCATCAGTTTGTGGATGACATGTAGTAGAGAACAAAAGCTTAGTGCCTAACTTAGACCAAAGTGTCTTCCAAAAGTAACTAAGAAACTTAGTGTCCCTATCAGAAACTATGGTTCTAGGCATGCCATGCAAACGTACAACCTCCTTAAAGAACAAGTTAGCTATATGCAATGCATCATCAGTCTTATGACATGCTATGAAATGTGCCATCTTAGAGAACCTATCAACAACAACAAAGATAGAATCCTTTCCAGTCCTAGTTCTAGGCAAACCAACAATGAAATCCATGGAAATGTCATTCCAGGGATGGTGTGGAATAGGTAAAGGAGTATACAAACCCTGGTTTTGAACTTGGGACTTGGCATGCTTGCAAGTAGCACACCTTCCACATATCCTCTCCACATCTCTCTTCATGTGCGGCCAATAGAAGTGATCCTGTAAAACTTTTAAGGTCTTGGCAATCCCAAAGTGACCCATTAGACTGCCCCCATGGGATTCCCTGACAAAAAGGTCTCTCAAAGAGCAATTAGGCACACACAATCTATTGTCAAAGAATAAGTAATCATCCTTTCTAAAGTAATGCCCTGAGGCAAACTTAGCACATGAAGCATAAGCTTCCTTGAAGTCATGATCAGTATCATACATGTCTTTTATCTGCTCAAACCCAAGTAACTTAGCATCTAAAGTTGTCAAGAGAACATACCTCCGAGATAGTGCATCAGCAACTACATTCTCCTTACCTTGTTTATACTTGATCACGTATGGGAAGGTCTCAATGAATTCAACCCACCTTGCGTGTCTCTTGCTAAGCTTACTCTGCCCTTTTAGATACTTGAGGGACTCATGATCAGTGTGGATGACAAACTCTTTTGGCCACAAGTAATGTTGCCACGTTTGTAATGCCCTCACCAAGGCATAGAGCTCTTTGTCATAGGTTGCATAGTTGAGTGTGGCTCCTCCAAGCTTCTCACTGAAGTATGCAATGGGTTTCCTATCCTGCATCAACACGGCACCAATACCAATCCCTGATGCATCACATTCTATTTCAAAGGTTTTAGCAAAGTCAGGAAGCATAAGAAGAGGTGATTGAGTAAGCTTCTCTTTTAGGCTCTGGAAAGCCTTCTCTTGTGCTTCTCCCCACTTGAACCCAACATCCTTCTTGATAACTTCAGTTAAGGGAGCTGCAATGGTGCTAAAGTCCTTGACAAATCTCCTATAGAAGCCGGCAAGTCCATGGAAGCTCCTCACTTCTCCTACTGAGGTTGGACTCGGCCATTCCTTGATTGCCTTGATCTTCTCTTCATCAACCTTAACTCCATCTGCACTCACAACAAAGCCTAGGAAAACCAAGTTATCCGTGCAAAAGGTGCACTTCTTTAGGTTGGCATAAAGCTTCTCATTTCTTAGAACACTCAAGACAGCCTTAAGATGATCTAAATGCTCTTCTAGGTTCTTGCTATACACTAGGATGTCATCAAAGTATACTACAACCGATATCCCTATGAATGATCTAAGCACATGATTCATTAACCTCATGAATGTACTAGGTGCATTGGTTAATCCAAATGGCATAACTAACCACTCATATAATCCATGCTTAGTTTTAAATGCAGTTTTCCATTCATCTCCTTCTTTCATCCTAATCTGATGATAACCACTTTTTAAATCTATCTTAGAGAAGATGCAAGAACCATGTAATTCATCAAGCATATCATCTAGTCTAGGGATAGGGTGGCGATACTTCACTGTGATGTTGTTGATTGATCTACAATCAACACACATACGCCATGTACCATCCTTCTTGGGCACTAGGAGCACTGGCACAGCACATGGGCTCAAACTCTCTCGGATATAGCCCTTCTCCATGAGTTCTTCCACTTGTCTTTGCAACTCCTTGGTCTCAACCGGATTGCTTCTATATGCTGGACGGTTTGGAAGTGTTGATCCTGGCACAAAGTCTATCTGGTGCTCAATCCCTCTCAATGGTGGTAAACCAATGGGATTGTCCTCTGGAAACACATCTTGGAACTCCTGTAAAAGAGAAACCATTTCACTCGGATACACCGGTGTAGGATCAGTTAAGTTCAATAGAGTTTCTTTAAACACAAGTAATATAGCTGAGTGTTTAGAATTGAGAGTTCTTTTGATATCACCCATGTTTGCATAGAAGTTTGGCTGCTTAGTTCCAGCCGGTTTTAGATCAATCTCCTTCTTCTTTTGGAGTTGAACTTGATCTTGTTGCACTTCCTTGGGTGTCAAGGGAACCAGAGTAGTCTTCTTGCCCTTGAACAGAAAGGAATGCTTGTTGGTGAAGCCATCATGGATCACACGCCTATCAGATTGCCATGGCCTTCCAAGGAGTATGTGACCAGCTTGCATTGGCAACACATCACACAAGACTTCATCTTCATATCTCCCAATGGATAAGGGGATAAGAACTTGACTTGAGACCTTCATGGTGCCTTCTTCATTCAGCCATTGCAACCGGTATGGCTTGGGATGCTTCTGAACCTTCAAACCCAACTTCTGGACCATTGTCTCACTCGCAGCATTCACACAACTTCCTCCATCTACAATGAGGCTGCACACTTTTCCTTGGACCAAGCACCGGGTGTAGAAGAGGTTCTCACGTTGCTCTAGCTCCTCAGCCTTGTTTTGCAAGCTTAGAAGTCTTCTTGCCACTAAAAGCTTCCCCTGGACTGGTCCTTCTTCAAGCTCTTCTTCAGTGTCTTCTTGGTCAGACTCGGTGTTGTCTTCTCCTGAGGTGTACTCTCCATCTTCCCGCAAGAACATGACTCTCTTGTTGGTGCACTCATTGGCATAGTGTCCTCTTCCTTGGCACTTGAAGCATTTGACATCACGAGCTCTGGAACTAGATGCCTCAACCTTGCCTTTGCCCTTGTCAAGAGCACTGATCGGTTTGGCCTCCTCTCTTGGATAGGACTTGTTGTCCTTTTGGAATGGTTTAGACTCCTTAGCATAAGGTGTCTTCTCTTCCTTGTTGTGGTGTAACCGGTTGGAGCCATACTGATTGCGTGAGGGTCCCCTCCTCTTGAGTTGTTGCTCAACAAGGATAGCCTTGTGTAGCATCTCTTCTAGCTCCACATAATGTTGCATCTCAACATTGTCTTGTATCTCTCGGTTTAAGCCACAAAGGAACCTTGACATGGTTGCTTCTCTATCCTCTGATATGTTGGCCCTCAACATAAGCAACTCCATCTCTTGGTAATACTCCTCCACTGATCTTGAACCTTGTGTAAGCTTCCTCAACCGGTGGTGCAAGTCTCTAAGGTAATGGCTTGGAACAAACCTCTTGCGCATGATTGACTTCATCTCTGTCCAAGTCTCAACCGGTTCCTCTCCATTCCTTCTACGAGTTGTGAGGTATTGATCCCACCAACTCAAGGCATAGTCATAGAACTCAGTGGCAGCAATTTGAATCTTCTTGTGGTTGGTGTATTGCTTGCACTGGAAGACTAGCTCAATCTTCTTCTCCCACTCAAGATAGGCATCCGGATCAGCCTTGCCATGGAATGGGGGTATCTTGATCTTCAAACCGGCAAGATCATCTCCTTGATTCACTCTTCTTTCATGGGCACGCCTAGGTCTTCTTGAGGATGAACTAAAGTGATCATACTCTTCATCAGTCTCCTCATAACCATCATGCTCTTGGCGAGTGGTTTGGCGATTTGCTTGGTGTGCCGCTTGTGGTCTCTCTTCTCTCCTAGTCTCTTGGTTAGGTAAGTGACTAGTGGCTCTCCTTATATCTTCTCTTAACTCTCTTCTGATGTCACTGAGGCTGGTCCTCATCATCTCGGTCATGGTTGCTACCATGCTTTGGTTAAGTTGCTCGGTCATGGCTTCCATGAGGAGTTTGTTTCTCCTGACGAGTTCGGCCTCTTCCTCAGACTCGGACACCATTGTACCTGCTTATAAACAAACAAGACAACCAGTAAAGAGTTCTAGGGAAGAAGACAAGCAAAAAGGAAAAGACAAACAAGTAAAAAGGAAAAACAAACAAGCTTCTCTCGCAAGACAACTAGTGAAAAGGAAATCGGCTTAAAAAGGAAATCGATTGCAAGCAAAATGGAATAGCTTCTAATCTTTTTCCTAAACACTTCTAAGGTTTCCTAGCAACCTAACAAGCTTCTTTTACTCGTGTTCTAGGTGATAAACAACTTAGAGCAAGACACAAAGCAATCGACAAAGAAGATGCATGCGGCTAGGGTTACTCTCTCTCTAGGGCTTCCGAAAAAACCAAAAAAGGAAAGTCTAAGAATGCTTGTCTAATCTATTATGAATCTCGAGCAGCCCTAAACAAAGTAGTCTAATGCTTATTCAAGATGTTATGGATGCTACACGGATGCAAGAATCAAAAGCAAGCAAGAAACAAAAGCAAAGAGAGAAAGCGAGCACTTCTTTTCTAGTTATGCGAATGATAAACACAAAGAAACAAGAAGGGATAGCGAGTACTTCCCAACCAAAGTTGCTCTGATACCACTTGATGCGTCCCTAGGATGCTCTTTGGTTGATGGGAATGGATAATCCTTGCAAGAACGAATCAAAAGACTCAAGTCCTTCAAGGCGTGTGGATTGGATGGTGACACAAGAGGGATGAATGAACTCTTGATACTCCTAGATGAATGGTTCGGATATTACACACCAAACTAAACACCCTTAAGCTCTGGATATGACACACCAGACTCGGCACACTTCTTTTAGAGAGAGAGAGAGCCGCAAAAGATGAATGACTTGTATAGAAAAGGTTGCGTGAGTACAATAGGGTATAAGGCACCCTTTAAATAAGAAAACCAGAGACATGCCTCTAGGGTTTTCGACAAAGAACCAAAAAAGGAAAGAAAGCAAACTATAGTTTATAAGTTTAAATGAAATAAAATGCACTTCTATTGATCTTGGACCGAGTGTAGCACTTAGGTGATTTGTAGACATGTTGTGGCCTCGTTAAAAACCTTCCTTCTAGAAAACCTCGTGGGACAAAACCAAAAGCAAGGAAAAGAGCACGCACTCCATGTCTGCCTAGACACTACCTCAGTTTGGTGTAGAGATGGCTTGAATGGTGATCAAGACATCTCGGATCAAACCTTGTCCAAGACCCTCTTGTTGTGGATGTGAAGTGAGTAATCCAACAACATTCTCCTTAAGCTTCTTGACTCTGGAACGAGTCATGGGACCTTCAGGAATGGCTAGAGCATCCTCATCAAATGGTTGATGCATAGTGGCTTCATGTGGCTCATCTAGACTCTCCTCATTGTCCTCCTTAGTGATCCGGTCCATGATCACATCAAACCTTTACTTGGAAAAACCACTTGGGATAAAAACCAAGCAAATGAAAAAGAGTAGAACACTTCATGGCAAGAGGATCAGTGACAAGAGAGATCTATGAGTCCAAGCTTAGGATGAATGAACTCACAAACCTTTCTGCTAGCTGCCTTGGTGAATATGTCAGCTAGTTGATCTTCACTTCTTGTGTAGCATGGAAGTATCACTTGCTGCTCCACTGCTTGTCTCACCTTGTGGCAGTCTACTTCTATAATTTTTGTCCTCTCATGAAAGACTGAATTGGATGCAATGTGTATTGCAGCCTGGTTGTCACAATGCATAGTCATTAATTTGTTGATCTCAATCCCCAAGTCTTTTAGCAGCCCCTTGATCCATATAAGCTCACTAGTGAGTTTTCTCATTGACCTATACTCTGCCTCAACACTGGAACAAGACACCACCTTCTGCTTCTTGCTTTTCCATGTGACCAGGTTCCCTCCAATGAAGGTGCAGTAACCTGTGGTTGATCTCCTATCAACTCTGTCTCCAGCCCAATCAGCATCACAATATCCAACAACCTCAGTGCTTTTGTTGCAAGCCATCCATACTCCTTGACCAGGCGCCTCTCTTAGGTACCTCAAGATTCTCTCCACCATGTTCCAATGGTGCACCTTAGGAGCTCCCATGTGTTGGCTCACTTGATTTACAGCAAAGCACACATCCGGTCTAGTGATGGTTAGATAGATGAGCTTGCCCACCATTCTTCTATACTTCTTTATATCATCAAATGGAGTAGATTCATACTCCCCCTCTCGCAGCACCTTGTAGCCTTCTTCCAATGGAGTATTGGCTTGTCTACTCCCCAAGTTTCCTGCCTCATTTAAAATATCAAGTGTGTACTTCCTTTGAGATAAAAATAGTCCCTCTTTAGAGCGGCAGATTTCAATCCCAAGGAAGTACTTCAACTCTCCCAAGTCTTTGATATCAAAAGCATTTTTAAGAAAGGTTTTAGTTGAGAGGATACCTTCGTTGTTGCTACCAGTGATGATAATGTCATCCACATAGACTAGGATCACCCCAATACCTTGCTTGCTGGTTAGAGTGAAGAGGGTGTGATCAGCTTCTGATTTTACAAACCCTCTCCCATTGAGGGTGGTGCTCAGCTTATGATACCAGCCCCTTGGAGATTGCTTTAAGCCATAGATTGCCTTCTTTAATCTGGAAAATTTCCTTGTTTCACCATGTTCTCAAGACCAGGAGGTGGCCTCATGTAGACTTCATCCTCCAACTCTCCTTGAAGAAAGGCATTCTTCACATCCATCTGCCATAAATCCCACTCAAGGTTGACAGCAAGAGACAAGAGAATCCTTATAGTGTGCAGCTTAGCCACTGGTGCAAAAGTGTCTAGATAATCTTCACCATAGACTTAAGTGTATCCTCTTACAACCAGCCTTGTCTTCCTCCTCTCTGGCTTTCCATTGGCCAGGTATTTTATTGTAAAGATGAGCCTGCTTGTTACTGCTTTCTTGCCTTTGGGGAGTTGAGTTTCAAACCATGTATCATTCCTCTCCATGGCCCATATCTCATCTCCCACAGATGCTTTCCACTCCTTATGTTGCATAGCTTCTTCATATGTCTTTGGGATGTATTCCTGATCCAGCTCACTCATAAAGACTTGATGCTCTTCTGGATATTGAGCAAGAGAACAGGTTGCACTGATTGGATGAGCTACAGCTTCAGCATTGAAGTAGACTCTTGTATTGATCCAGTTCGAGGCTGGCTTCCTGACCCTTGTACTCCTTCTCAAAGGTGCAGTAGTCTGCTCAGGTTCATACCCATGTCCAGTGCTTGGCGCCTCCTCTTGAGTATCAGTAGCTGGTTCGGAGTGTCTCTCATCTTGATCATGAGCTATTGAGTTTTCTTGAGCTGGCATAGGCTGCTCAATACTTTCACTGCCCCCCTCATGATCAGGATGAGTGACTTCAATATTATCAGCACCAGTAGGTGGTGCACTCTCTACAACAGATTCCACCCTAGGTAGAGAAGGCATACTGACTCCCAGGCTCTCCATTACTCTCCTTAGGTTGTCTGCTCTATCTGAGGCTGATTGAGAAAGATTCTTCACCTCATCCCAACTCTTCTCATCATAATAGCCTTTAGTCTCCACAAACTTTACATCTCTTGATATTAGGACCCTTCTTGCCACTGGATCATAATACTTATAACCCTTTTGTGTTGGAGAGTAGCCAATGAACATAGCTTTTGAGCTTCTGGCATCTAACTTGCTCCTATGTTCCCCTGGTATCAACACAAAGCAGAGGCATCCAAATACACGCAGATGATCCAAAGGGGGCTTGTTAGTGTTTAGTACCTCAAATAGAGACAGATCATTAAGAATCTTAGTAGGAATCCTGTTGATCAGATAACAAGCAGCCATCACAGCATCACTCCAAAACCTCTTTGGGACATTCGTATGGAACATCATTGACCTTGCCACTTCCATCAGATGCCTATTCTTCCTCTCAGCTACTCCATTTTGTTGTGGAGTATAAGGACAGCTTGTCTGATGTATAATCCCATGCTGAGCTAGATACTGCTTGAATGCTTGACTTGTGTACTCTCCACCATTATCTGACCTGAGAATCTTGATTTTGGCACTGAAATGGTCGAGGACATGAGTCTGAAAGTTCTTGAAAGCTTCAAGCACTCTGTCTTTAGACTGGATCAGTGTCACCCAAGTGTACTTAGACTTCTCATCAATAAAGGTCACAAAGTATTTGTGATTTTCTCTAGACAGACAGGGAGCAGTCCACACATCAGAATGAACAAGGTCAAAACACTTTTCATAGATTGTACTTGACTTTGGAAAGACTGTCCTACAATGCTTCCCCAAGATACAAGCTTCACACCCATCATTTTCAAACACCACACCTGGAAGCATTAAGTTTAGAGCTCTAGCGTGAGGATGTCCCAATCTGGCATGCCATGTAGTGCCATCAATTCCTAGAGAAGTACTGATCATGCAGATAGAAGGAGATGGTTCTGTTCTTTTGAGGTGATAGAGTTCATCATGACTGTGTCCTCTTCCAATCACCTGCCCTGTCTTTAGGTCTTGAAACTCAACATCATCAGGTCTGAAGACCACTTGACAACTCAAATCAACCGTAGCCTTTCTTACTGATAGTAAGTTAGAAGTAAACTGAGGCATATATAAGGCAGATGATTCTCTATCAAACAACCTAAGGTTCCCTATCCCTTCTATCTTAACCTTATCTCCATTGGCTATAATTACATTTCCTGAGGCTGGCTTGACATCACTAATCAGATTCCTATCACTAATCATATGGTGACTAGCTCCTGAATCTATAATGATAGGTTTAGAGTCTGTACCTGCCTTCTTTGATGAGATGATGGCCTTGGCAGCTCTAATGAAGTAATTCAAATCACTCCTGGTTACTGCTTCATTAGTTCTGATAGCACCAGATGCACTTCTCCACGTTCCTTCTTCATTTGAGTCACTACTGAAGGCAGAATACATGGTCTTTCCTTCAAATGTCTGATGATCAATCTCCTTGATAAAATTCCTGGCCATCTTAATATCCATCTTCCTTTGCTTCAGACTCTTTCTCCTGTGTTGTTTCTTAGCTCTCTTGTACTCTTGAGACAGCATAATTTTCGAATTCTTGCTTGGTGTGTGCTTTATAGGCTGAACTGACTTCATTTCCTTCTCAAAGAGACCCACTGAGCCTTGCTCCTTTTGAATTTCAGAGCATACTTCATCCAGAGAAGGGAGCTCCTTGTTTCTCAAGATGTGCTTGATGAGATCACCATAGCTTGGATGGAGAGTGAGCAGCAACGCAAAGACCTTATCATGCTCTCTTCTTTTGGTTAAGCACATCAGGATCAATGGTTGCTGGCCTGAGCATCTCAAGTTCAACCCACAAGGATCTGAACTTTCCAAAATGCTTATCAAAGTCAGTGTCCTCTTGACTGAGAGTATTGATAGCCCTCTTGACTTCAAAGACCCTACTAAGGTTGGATTTGTTTCCATACACCTTCTGAAGTGTATCCCACAGCTCCTTAGAAGTTTCACAATAGGAGTAACCTTCTTGGAGTGAGGGGTCAAGGCTGTGCTGAAGGATAGACAGCACCAGCAGGTCCTCCTGACCTTTCTTCTTGGCACCAGCATCAGCAACAACAACTTCTTTGCCATCCCCTCCTAGGATGGTCTTCTTTTGTGGCCTCCCTTCTTGAACAATCTCCCAGAGCCCTCTGCCTCCAAGAGCTGTTTTAGCAAGTCTTGCCCAGTGTAGATAGTTTGCTCCTTTAAGAGTAACTGGAATTACCACCATTTTTGAGTTTTCTGCCATCTCCATCAAGAACAGCTCAAGAACAGCAAGAACAACTCAAGAATAGTGAGAAAAAAAAGATTTGGAGCAGAATCAGAGTGATATTTGCGGAATTAAGGTGAGAGTATAGAGAGAATTAGGTCTCAAGAGCATGTATGCTCTGATACCATGATAGAATGAGAGATTTAGAGAGAGTTTATTGCTGGAGAATGAAGAACATGAAGAACAAAAGAGAGAGAGAGAGAGTGATTTCGAAATTAGAGAGAGAGAAGGAGAGAAAATATTTTTCCTTGATTAATTTCTGGTTGCATACAATTAAATTTAAAGACAGAGAAGAAAGAGAGAGGGAATCAACAGCACACTGGATAAAAGACTACACTGGATAATAGACAGTATTCTGACTGGATAAAAGGCTGTATTCTGACCCAACAGCTCTTTTGGCAGTAGATCTGGATTTGAATTCAAACTTGACTATGACAGCTGGTTAACTCAACCCCACTTGTCTTCCCAAGCTCCTTTAGGTTAAGATAGGCGACTCTGCCTTACCTTATAATACCTTATACGTTTTTATAAGGTTACTTTATAAGTCTGTGCAGACCAAGTGACTTTGAAACCATCCGGATGACTCCTTCTCCTTCTCCTTCTTCTCTTTACTTGTTAATGATCACACCTCCTTTTATTGATTCTTGTCAACAGTAAGAAGCTCGATTTGGACTCATAAATCAGTGTAGAATCACCCTGAAGTTGAATCAAGATCATAGGAGTTATGATGAAGAAGTTATCCCACTTTTAACCGAAGTGACTCCAGTTTATCCTGTTTGGAGATTTGACAATTTCTTCTTGATTCTAATCAAACCAGAATGAATCAAGATGTAAGAAGCTTTACTTGGACTCATAAATCAGTGGATAACCACCCTGAAGTTAAATCAATATCATTGGAGTTATGATGAAGAAGTTATCCCACTTTTAACCGAAGTGATTCCAGTTTACCCTTTTTGGAGATTTGATAATTTCTTCTTGATTCTAATCAAAGCAGAATGAATCAAGATGTAAGAAGCTTTATTTGGACTCATAAATCAGTGGATAATTACCCTGAATTTGAATCAATATCATAGGAGATATGATGAAGATGTTATTCCACTTTTAACCGAAGTGATTCCAGTTTACCCTGTTTGGAGATTTGGCAATTTCTTCTTGATTCTAATCAAACCAGAATGAATCAAGATGTAAGAAGCTTTATTTGGAATCATAAATCAGTGGATAATCACCCTTAAGTTAAATCAATATCATTGGAGTTATGATGAAGAAGTTATCCCACTTTTAACCGAAGTGATTCCAGTTTGCCCTGTTTGAAGAGTTGGCAATTTCTTCTTGATACTAATAAAACCAGAATGAATCACGATGTAAGAAGCTTTATTTGGACTCATAAATCAGTGTAGAATCACCCTGAAGTTGAATCAAGATCATAGGAGTTATGATGAAGAATTTATCCCACTTTTAACCGAAGTGACTCCAGTTTACCTTTTTGGAGATTTGGCAATTTCTTCTTGATTCTAATCAAACCAGAATGAATCAAGATGTAAGAAGTTTTATTTGGACTCATAAATCAGTGGATAATCACCCTGAATTTGAAGCAATATCATAGGAGTTATGATGAAGATGTTATTCCACTTTTAACCGAAGTGATTCCAATTTACCCTGTTTGGAGATTTGGTAATTTCTTCTTGATTCTAATCAAAGCAGAATAAATCAAGATGCAAGAATCTTTATTTGGACTCATAAAGCAGTGTAGAATAATCCTGAAGTTGAATCGAGATCATAGGAGTTATGATGAAAAAGTTATCCCACTTTTAACCAAAGTGACTCCAGTTTACCCTGTTTGGAGATTTGGCAATTTCTTCTTGATTCTAATCAAACCAGAATGTATCAAGATGTAAGAAGCTTTATTTTGACTCATAAATCAGTGGATAATCACCCTGAAGTTGAATCAATATCATTGGAGTTATGATGAAGAAGTTATCCCACTTTTAACCAAAGTGATTCCAGTTTGTCCTGTTTGGAGAGTTGGCAATTTCTTCTTGATACTAATAAAACCATAATGAATCAAGATGTAAGAATCTTGATCTGGACTCATAAATCAGTGTAGAATCACCCTAAAGTTGAATCAAGATCGTAGGAATTATGATGAAGATGTTTTCCCACTTTTTACCAAAGTGACTCCAGTTTACCCTGTTTGGAGATTTAGCAATTTATTCTTGATACTAATAAAACCAGAATGAATCACGATGTAAGAAGCTTGATTTGGACTCATTAATAAGTGTAGAATCACCCTGGAGTTGAATCAATATCATTGGAGTTATGATGAAGAAGTTATCCCACTTTTAACCGAAGTGATTCTAGTTTACCCTGTTTGGAGATTTGGCAATTTCTTCTTCATACAAATAAAACCAGAATGAATCACGATGTAAGAATCTTCATTTGGACTAATAAATCAGTTTAGAATCACCCTGAAGTTGAATCAAGATCATAGGAGTTATGATGAAGAAGTTATCCCACTTTTAACCGAAGTGACTCCAGTTTACCCTATTTGGAGATTTTGCAATTTCTTCTTGATTCTAATCAAACCA
Source organism: Moricandia moricandioides (assembly GCA_905132885.1). Lineage (NCBI taxonomy): Eukaryota > Viridiplantae > Streptophyta > Magnoliopsida > Brassicales > Brassicaceae > Moricandia > Moricandia moricandioides. The sequence goes on from CAJHQQ010002269.1 coordinate 52,601, forward strand.
GAATGAATCAAGATGTAAGAAGCTTTATTTGGAATCATAAATCAGTGGATAATCACCCTTAAGTTAAATCAATATCATTGGAGTTATGATGAAGAAGTTATCCCACTTTTAACCGAAGTGATTCCAGTTTGCCCTGTTTGGAGAGTTGGCAATTTCTTCTTGATACTAATAAAACCAGAATGAATCACGATGTAAGAAGCTTGATTTGGACTCATAAATAAGTGTAGAATCACCCTGAATTTGAATCAAGATCATAGGAGTTATGATGAAGAAATTATCCCACTTTTAACCGAAGTGACTCCACTTTACCCTGTTTGGAGATTTGACAATTTCTTCTTGATTCTAATTAAACCAGAATGAATCAAGATGTAAGAATATTAATTTGGACTCATAAATCAGTGTAGAATCATCCTGAATTTGAATGAAGATCATAGGAGTTATGATGAAGAAGTTATCCCACTTTTAACCGAAGTGACTCCAGTTTACCCTGTTTGGAGATTTGGTAATTTCTTCTTGATTCTAATCAAACGAGAATGAATCAAGATATAAGAAGCTTTATTTGGACTCATAAATCAGTGGATAATCACCCTGAATTTCAATCAATATCATAGGTGTTATGATGAAGATGTTATTCCACTTTTAACCGAAGTGATTCTAGTTTACCTTGTTTGGAGATTTGGCAATTTCTTCTTGATTCTAATCAAACCAGAATGAATCAAGATGTAAGAAGTTTTATTTGGACTCATAAATCAGTGGATAATCACCCTGAATTTGAAGCAATATCATAGGAGTTATGATGAAGATGTTATTCCACTTTTAACCGAAGTGATTCCAGTTTACCCTGTTTGGAGATTTGGTAATTTCTTCTTGATTCTAATCAAAGCAGAATAAATCAAGATGCAAGAATCTTTATTTGGACTCATAAAGCAGTGTAGAATAATTCTGAAGTTGAATCGAGATCATAGGAGTTATGATGAAAAAGTTATCCCACTTTTAACCAAAGTGACTCCAGTTTACCCTGTTTGGAGATTTGGCAATTTCTTCTTGATTCTAATCAAACCAGAATGTATCAAGATGTAAGAAGCTTTATTTTGACTCATAAATCAGTGGATAATCACCCTGAAGTTGAATCAATATCATTGGAGTTATGATGAAGAAGTTATCCCACTTTTAACCAAAGTGATTCCAGTTTGTCCTGTTTGGAGAGTTGGCAATTTCTTCTTGATACTAATAAAACCATAATGAATCAAGATGTAAGAATCTTGATCTGGACTCATAAATCAGTGTAGAATCACCCTAAAGTTGAATCAAGATCGTAGGAATTATGATGAAGATGTTTTCCCACTTTTTACCAAAGTGACTCCAGTTTACCCTGTTTGGAGATTTAGCAATTTATTCTTGATACTAATAAAACCAGAATGAATCACGATGTAAGAAGCTTGATTTGGACTCATTAATAAGTGTAGAATCACCCTGGAGTTGAATCAATATCATTGGAGTTATGATGAAGAAGTTATCCCACTTTTAACCGAAGTGATTCTAGTTTACCCTGTTTGGAGATTTGGCAATTTCTTCTTCATACAAATAAAACCAGAATGAATCACGATGTAAGAATCTTCATTTGGACTAATAAATCAGTTTAGAATCACCCTGAAGTTGAATCAAGATCATAGGAGTTATGATGAAGAAGTTATCCCACTTTTAACCGAAGTGACTCCAGTTTACCCTATTTGGAGATTTTGCAATTTCTTCTTGATTCTAATCAAACCAGAATGAATCAAGATGTAAGAAGCTTTATTTGGAATCATAAATCAGTGGATAATCACCCTTAAGTTAAATCAATATCATTGGAGTTATGATGAAGAAGTTATCCCACTTTTAACCGAAGTGATTCCAGTTTGCCCTGTTTGGAGAGTTGGCAATTTCTTCTTGATACTAATAAAACCAGAATGAATCACGATGTAAGAAGCTTGATTTGGACTCATAAATAAGTGTAGAATCACCCTGAATTTGAATCAAGATCATAGGAGTTATGATGAAGAAATTATCCCACTTTTAACCGAAGTGACTCCACTTTACCCTGTTTGGAGATTTGACAATTTCTTCTTGATTCTAATTAAACCAGAATGAATCAAGATGTAAGAATATTAATTTGGACTCATAAATCAGTGTAGAATCATCCTGAATTTGAATGAAGATCATAGGAGTTATGATGAAGAAGTTATCCCACTTTTAACCGAAGTGACTCCAGTTTACCCTGTTTGGAGATTTGGTAATTTCTTCTTGATTCTAATCAAACGAGAATGAATCAAGATATAAGAAGCTTTATTTGGACTCATAAATCAGTGGATAATCACCCTGAATTTCAATCAATATCATAGGTGTTATGATGAAGATGTTATTCCACTTTTAACCGAAGTGATTCTAGTTTACCTTGTTTGGAGATTTGGCAATTTCTTCTTGATTCTAATCAAACCAGAATGAATCAAGATGTAAGAAGTTTTATTTGGACTCATAAATCAGTGGATAATCACCCTGAATTTGAAGCAATATCATAGGAGTTATGATGAAGATGTTATTCCACTTTTAACCGAAGTGATTCCAGTTTACCCTGTTTGGAGATTTGGTAATTTCTTCTTGATTCTAATCAAAGCAGAATAAATCAAGATGCAAGAATCTTTATTTGGACTCATAAAGCAGTGTAGAATAATTCTGAAGTTGAATCGAGATCATAGGAGTTATGATGAAAAAGTTATCCCACTTTTAACCAAAGTGACTCCAGTTTACCCTGTTTGGAGATTTGGCAATTTCTTCTTGATTCTAATCAAACCAGAATGTATCAAGATGTAAGAAGCTTTATTTTGACTCATAAATCAGTGGATAATCACCCTGAAGTTGAATCAATATCATTGGAGTTATGATGAAGAAGTTATCCCACTTTTAACCAAAGTGATTCCAGTTTGTCCTGTTTGGAGAGTTGGCAATTTCTTCTTGATACTAATAAAACCATAATGAATCAAGATGTAAGAATCTTGATCTGGACTCATAAATCAGTGTAGAATCACCCTAAGTTGAATCAAGATCGTAGGAATTATGATGAAGATGTTTTCCCACTTTTTACCAAAGTGACTCCAGTTTACCCTGTTTGGAGATTTGCAATTTATTCTTGATACTAATAAAACCAGAATGAATCACGATGTAAGAAGCTTGATTTGGACTCATTAATAAGTGTAGAATCACCCTGGAGTTGAATCAATATCATTGGAGTTATGATGAAGAAGTTATCCCACTTTTAACCGAAGTGATTCTAGTTTACCCTGTTTGGAGATTTGGCAATTTCTTCTTGATACAAATAAAACCAGAATGAATCACGATGTAAGAATCTTCATTTGGACTAATAAATCAGTTTAGAATCACCCTGAAGTTGAATCAAGATCATAGGAGTTATGATGAAGAAGTTATCCCACTTTTAACCGAAGTGACTCCAGTTTACCCTATTTGGAGATTTGACAATTTCTTCTTGATTCTAATCAAACCAGAATGAATCAAGATGTAAGAAGCTTTATTTGGAATCATAAATCAGTGGATAATCACCCTTAAGTTAAATCAATATCATTGGAGTTATGATGAAGAAGTTATCCCACTTTTAACCGAAGTGATTCCAGTTTGCCCTGTTTGGAGAGTTGGCAATTTCTTCTTGATACTAATAAAACCAGAATGAATCACGATGTAAGAAGCTTGATTTGGACTCATAAATCAGTGTAGAATCACCCTGAATTTGAATCAAGATCATAGGAGTTATGATGAAGAAATTATCCCACTTTTAACCGAAGTGACTCCACTTTACCCTGTTTGGAGATTTGACAATTTCTTCTTGATTCTAATTAAACCAGAATGAATCAAGATGTAAGAATATTAATTTGGACTCATAAATCAGTGTAGAATCATCCTGAATTTGAATGAAGATCATAGGAGTTATGATGAAGAAGTTATCCCACTTTTAACCGAAGTGACTCCAGTTTACCCTGTTTGGAGATTTGGTAATTTCTTCTTGATTCTAATCAAACGAGAATGAATCAAGATATAAGAAGCTTTATTTGGACTCATAAATCAGTGGATAATCACCCTGAATTTCAATCAATATCATAGGTGTTATGATGAAGATGTTATTCCACTTTTAACCGAAGTGATTCTAGTTTACCTTGTTTGGAGATTTGGCAATTTCTTCTTGATTCTAATCAAACCAGAATGAATCAAGATGTAAGAAGTTTTATTTGGACTCATAAATCAGTGGATAATCACCCTGAATTTGAATCAATATCATAGGAGTTATGATGAAGATGTTATTCCACTTTTAACCGAAGTGATTCCAGTTTACCCTGTTTGGAGATTTGGCAATTTCTTCTTGATTCTAATCAAACCAGAATAAATCAAGATGTAAGAATCTTTATTTGGACTCATAAATCAGTGTAGAATCATCCTGAAGTTGAATCGAGATCATAGGAGTTATGATGAAAAAGTTATCCCACTTTTAACCGAAGTGACTCCAGTTTACCCTGTTTGGAGATTTGGCAATTTCTTCTTGATTCTAATCAAACCAGAATGTATCAAGATGTAAGAAGCTTTATTTTGACTCATAAATCAGTGGATAATCACCCTGAAGTTGAATCAATATCATTGGAGTTATGATGAAGAAGTTATCCCACTTTTAACCAAAGTGATTCCAGTTTGTCCTGTTTGGAGAGTTGGCAATTTCTTCTTGATACTAATAAAACCATAATGAATCAAGATGTAAGAATCTTGATCTGGACTCATAAATCAGTGTAGAATCACCCTGAAGTTGAATCAAGATCATAGGAATTATGATGAAGATGTTTTCCCACTTTTTACCGAAGTGACTCCAGTTTACCCTGTTTGGAGATTTGGCAATTTATTCTTGATACTAATAAAACCAGAATGAATCACGATGTAAGAAGCTTGATTTGGACTCATTAATCAGTGTAGAATCACCCTGGAGTTGAATCAATATCATTGGAGTTATGATGAAGAAGTTATCCCACTTTTAACCGAAGTGATTCTAGTTTACCCTGTTTGGAGATTTGGCAATTTCTTCTTGATACAAATAAAACCAGAATGAATCACGATGTAAGAATCTTCATTTGGACTCATAAATCAGTTTAGAATCACCCTGAAGTTGAATCAAGATCATAGGAGTTATGATGAAGAAGTTATCCCACTTTTAACCGAAGTGACTCCAGTTTACCCTATTTGGAGATTTGACAATTTCTTCTTGATTCTAATCAAACCAGAATGAATCAAGATGTAAGAAGCTTTATTTGGAATCATAAATCAGTGGATAATCACCCTTAAGTTAAATCAATATCATTGGAGTTATGATGAAGAAGTTATCCCACTTTTAACCGAAGTGATTCCAGTTTGCCCTGTTTGGAGAGTTGGCAATTTCTTCTTGATACTAATAAAACCAGAATGAATCACGATGTAAGAAGCTTGATTTGGACTCATAAATAAGTGTAGAATCACCCTGAATTTGAATCAAGATCATAGGAGTTATGATGAAGAAATTATCCCACTTTTAACCGAAGTGACTCCACTTTACCCTGTTTGGAGATTTGGCAATTTCTTCTTGATTCTAATTAAACCAGAATGAATCAAGATGTAAGAATATTAATTTGGACTCATAAATCAGTGTAGAATCATCCTGAATTTGAATGAAGATCATAGGAGTTATGATGAAGAAGTTATCCCACTTTTAACCGAAGTGACTCCAGTTTACCCTGTTTGGAGATTTGGTAATTTCTTCTTGATTCTAATCAAACGAGAATGAATCAAGATATAAGAAGCTTTATTTGGACTCATAAATCAGTGGATAATCACCCTGAATTTCAATCAATATCATAGGTGTTATGATGAAGATGTTATTCCACTTTTAACCGAAGTGATTCTAGTTTACCTTGTTTGGAGATTTGGCAATTTCTTCTTGATTCTAATTAAACCAGAATGAATCAAGATGTAAGAATCTTGATTTGGACTCATAAATCAGTGTAGAATCATCCTGAAGTTGAATGAAGATCATAGGAGTTATGATGAAGAAGTTATCCCACTTTTAACCGAAGTGACTCCAGTTTACCATGTTTGGAGTTTTGGTAATTTCTTCTTGATTCTAATCAAACCAGCATGTATCAAGATGTAAGAAGCTTTATTTGGACTCATAAATCAGTGGATAGTCACCCTGAAGTTTAATCAATATCATTGGAGTTATGATGAAGAAGTTATCCCACTTTTAACCGAAGTGATTCCAGTTTGTCCTGTTTGGAGAGTTGGCAAGTTCTTCTTGATACTAATAAAACCATAATGAATCAAGATGTAAGAATCTTGATATGGACTCATAAATCAGTTTAGAATCACCCTGAAGTTGAATCAAGATCATAGGAGTTATGATGAAGATGTTTTCCCACTTTTTACTGAAGTGACTCCAGTTTACTCTGTTTGGAAATTTGGCAATTTATTCTTGATACTAATAAAACCAGAATGAATCACGTTGTAAGAAGCTTGATTTGGAATCATTAATCAGTGTAGAATCACCCTGGAGTTGAATCAATATCATTGGAGTTAAGATGAAGAAGTTATCCCACTTTTAACCGAAGTGATTCTAGTTTACCCTTTTTGGAGATTTGGCAATTTCTTCTTGATACAAATAAAACCAGAATGAATCACGATGTAAGAATCTTGATTTGGACTCATAAATCAGTTTAGAATCACCCTGAAGTTGAATCAAGATCATAGGAGTTATGATGAAGAAGTTATCCCACTTTTAACCGAAGTGACTCCAGTTTACCCTATTTGGAGATTTGGCAATTTCTTCTTGATTCTAATCAAACCAGAATGAATCAAGATGTAAGAAGCTTTATTTGGAATCATAAATCAGTGGATAATCACCCTGAAGTTGAATCAATATCATTGGAGTTATGATGAAGAAGTTATCCCACTTTTAACCGAAGTGATTCCAGTTTACCCTGTTTGGAGATTTGGCAATTTCTTCTTGATACTAATAAAACAGAATGAATCAAGATGTAAGAAGCTTGATTTGGACTCATAAATCAGTGTAGAATCACCCTGAATTTGAATCAAGATCATAGGAGTTATGATGAAGAAGTTATCCCACTTTTAACCGAAGTGACTCCAGTTTACCCTGTTTGGAGATTTGGCAATTTCTTCTTGATTCTAATCAAACCAGAATGAATCAAGATGTAAGAAGCTTTATTTGGACTCATAAATCAGTGGATAATCACCCTGAATTTGAATCAATATCATAGGAGTTATGATGAAGATGTTATTCCACTTTTAACCGAAGTGATTCCAGTTTACCTTGTTTGGAGATTTGGCAATTTCTTCTTGATTCTAATTAAAACAGAATGAATCAAGATGTAATAATCTTGATTTGGACTCATAAATCAGTGTAGAATCATCCTGAAGTTGAATGAAGATCATAGGAGTTATGATGAAGAAGTTATCCCACTTTTAACCAAAGTGACTCCAGTTTACCCTGTTTGGAGTTTTGGTAATTTCTTCTTGATTCTAATCAAACCAGAATGTATCAAGATGTAAGAAGCTTTATTTGGACTCATAAATCAGTGGATAGTCACCCTGAAGTTTAATCAATATCATTGGAGTTATGATGAAGAAGTTATCTCACTTTTAACCGAAGTGATTCCAGTTTGCCCTGTTTGGAGAGTTGGCAATTTCTTCTTGATACTAATAAAACCATAATGAATCAAGATGTAATAATCTTGATCTTGGACTCATAAATCAGTGTAGAATCACCCTGAAGTGGAATCAAGATCATAGGAGTTATGATGAAGAAGTTATCCCACTTTTAACCGAAGTGACTCCAGTTTACCCTGTTTGGAGATTTGGCAATTTCTTCTTGATTCTAATTAAACCAGAATGAATCAAGATGTAAGAAGCTTTATTTGGACTCATAAATCAGTGGATAATCACCCTGAATTTGAATCAATATCATAGGAGTTATGATGAAGATGTTATTCCACTTTTAACCGAATTGATTCCAGTTTACCTTGTTTGGAGATTTGGCAATTTCTTCTTGATTCTAATCAAACAATAATGAATCAAGATGTAAGAATCTTGATTTGGACTTATAAATCAGTGTAGAATCATCCTGAAGTTGAATCAAGATCATAAGAGTTATGATGAAGAAGTTATCCCACTTTTAACCGAAGTGACTCCAGTTTACCCTATTTGGAGATTTGGCAATTTCTTCTTGATTCTAATCAAACCAGAATGAATCAAGATGTAAGAAGCTTTATTTGGAATCATAAATCAGTGGATAATCACCCTTAAGTTAAATCAATATCATTGGAGTTATGATGAAGAAGTTATACCACTTTTAACCAAAGTGATTCCAGTTTGCCCTGTTTGGAGAGTTGGCAATTTCTTCTTGATACTAATAAAACCAGAATGAATCACGATGTAAGAAGCTTGATTTGGACTCATAAATCAGTGTAGAATCACCCTGAATTTGAATCAAGATCATAGGAGTTATGATGAAGAAATTATCCCACTTTTAACCGAAGTGACTCCACTTTACCCTGTTTGGAGATTTGGCAATTTCTTCTTGATTCTAATCAAACCAGAATGAATCAAGATTTAAGAATTTTTATTTGGACTCATAAATCATTGGTAATCACCCTGAATTTGAATCAATATCATTGGAGTTATGATGAAGAAGTTATCCCACTTTTAACCGAAGTGACTCCAGTTTACCCTGTTTGGAGATTTCGCAATTTCTTCTTGATTCTAATCAAACCAGAATGAATCAAGATGTAAGAAGATTTATTTGGACTCATAAATCAGTGGATAATCACCCTGAATTTGAATCAATATCATAGGAGTTATGATGAAGATGTTATTCCACTTTAACCGAAGTGATTCCAGTTTACCCTGTTTGGAGATTTGGCAATTTCTTCTTGATTCTAATCAAACCAGAATGAATCAAGATGTAAGAAGCTTTATTTGGAATCATAAATCAGTGGATAATCACCCTTAAGTTAAATCAATATCATTGGAGTTATGATGAAGAAGTTATCCCACTTTTAACCGAAGTGATTCCAGTTTGCCCTGTTTGGAGAGTTGGCAATTTCTTCTTGATACTAATAAAACCAGAATGAATCACGATGTAAGAATCTTGATTTGGAATCATAAATCAGTGTAGAATCACCCTGAATTTGAATCAAGATCATAGGAGTTATGATGAAGAAATTATCCCACTTTTAACCGAAGTGACTCCAGTTTACCCTGTTTTGAGATTTGGTAATTTCTTCTTGATTCTAATCAAACCAGAATGAATCAAGATGTAAGAAGCTTTATTTGGACGCATAAATCAGTGGTAATCACCCTGAATTTGAATCAATATCATAGGAGTTATGATGAAGATGTTATTCCACTTTTAACCGAAGTGATTCCAGTTTATCCTGTTTGGAGATTTGGCACTTTCTTTTTGATTCTAATCAAACCAGAATGAATCAAGATGTAAAAATCTTGATTTGGACTCATAAATCAGTGGAGAATCATCCTGAAGTTGAATCAAGATCATAGGAGTTATGATGAAGAAGTTATCCCACTTTTAACCGAAGTGACTCCAGTTTACCCTGTTTGGAGATTTGGCAATTTCTTCTTGATTCTAATCAAAACAGAATGTATCAAGATCTAAGAAGCTTTATCTTGACTCATAAATCAGTGGATAATCACCCTGAAGTTGAATCAATATCATTGGAGTTATGATGAAGAAGTTATCCCACTTTTAACCGAAGTGATTCCAGTTTGCCCTGTTTGGAGAGTTGGCAATTTCTTCTTGATACTAATAAAACCAGTAATGAATCAAGATGTAAGAATCTTGATCTGGACTCATAAATCAGTGTAGAATCACCCTGAAGTGGAATCAAGATCATAGGAGTTATGATGAAGAAGTTATCCCACTTTTAACCGAAGTGACTCCAGTTTACCCTGTTTGGATATTTGGCAATTTCTTCTTGATTTTAATCAAACCAGAATGAATCAAGATGTAAGAAGATTTATTTGGACTCATAAATCAGTGGATAATCACCCTGAATTTGAATCAATATCATTGGAGTTATGATGAAGAAGTTATCCCACTTTTAACCGAAGTGATTCCAGTTTGCCCTGTTTGGAGAGTTGGCAATTTCTTCTTGATACTAATAAAACCAGAATGAATCACGATGTAAGAAGCTTGATTTGGACTCATAAATCAGTGTAGAATCACCCTGAATTTGAATCAAGATCATAGGAGTTATGATGAAGAAGTTATCCCACTTTTAACCGAAGTGACTCCAGTTTACCCTGTTTGGATATTTGGCAATTTCTTCTTGATTTTAATCAAACCAGAATGAATCAAGATGTAAGAAGATTTATTTGGACTCATAAATCAGTGGATAATCACCCTGAATTTGAATCAATATCATTGGAGTTATGATGAAGAAGTTATCCCACTTTTAACCGAAGTGATTCCAGTTTGCCCTGTTTGGAGAGTTGGCAATTTCTTCTTGATACTAATAAAACCAGAATGAATCACGATGTAAGAAGCTTGATTTGGACTCATAAATCAGTGTAGAATCACCCTGAATTTGAATCAAGATCATAGGAGTTATGATGAAGAAATTATCCCACTTTTAACCGAAGTGACTCCACTTTACCCTGTTTGGAGATTTGGCAATTTCTTCTTGATTCTAATTAAACCAGAATGAATCAAGATGTAAGAATCTTAATTTGGACTCATAAATCAGTGTAGAATCATCCTGAATTTGAATGAAGATCATAGGAGTTATGATGAAGAAGTTATCCCACTTTTAACCGAAGTGATTATAGTTTACCCTGTTTGGAGATTTGGTAATTTCTTCTTGATTCTAATCAAACCAGAATGAATCAAGATATAAGAAGCTTTATTTGGACTCATAAATCAGTGGATAATCACCCTGAATTTCAATCAATATCATAGGTGTTATGATGAAGATGTTATTCCACTTTTAACCGAAGTGATTCCAGTTTACCCTGTTTGGAGATTTGGCAATTTCTTCTTGATTCTAATTAAACCAGAATGAATCAAGATGTAAGAATCTTGATTTGGACTCATAAATCAGTGTAGAATCATCCTGAAGTTGAATGAAGATCATAGGAGTTATGATGAAGAAGTTATCCCACTTTTAACCGAAGTGACTCCAGTTTACCCTGTTTGGAGATTTGGCAATTTCTTCTTGATTCTAATCAAACCAGAATGTATCAAGATGTAAGAAGCTTTATTTGACTCATAAATCAGTGGATAATCACCCTGAAGTTGAATCAATATCATTGGAGTTATGATGAAGAAGTTATCCCACTTTTAACCGAAGTGATTCCAGTTTGCCCTGTTTGGAGAGTTGGCAATTTCTTCTTGATACTAATAAAACCATAATGAATCAAGATGTAAGAATCTTGATTTGGACTCATAAATCAGTGTAGAATCACCCTGAAGTTGAATCAAGATCATAGGAGTTATGATGAAGAAGTTATCCCACTTTTAACCGAAGTGACTCCAGTTTACCCTGTTTGGAGATTTGGCAATTTCTTCTTGATTCTAATCAAACCAGAATGAATCAAGATGTAAGAAGCTTTATTTGGACTCATAAATCAGTGGTAAATCACCCTGAATTTGAATCAATATCATTGGAGTTATGATGAAGAAGTTATCCCACTTTTAACCGAAGTGATTCTAGTTTACCCTTTTTGGAGATTTGGTAATTTCTTCTTGATACAAATAAAACCAGAATGAATCACGATGTAAGAATCTTGATTTGGACTCATAAATCAGTTTAGAATAACCCTGAAGTTGAATCAAGATCATAGGAGTTATGATGAAGAAGTTATCCCACTTTTAACCGAAGTGACTCCAGTTTACCCTATTTGGAGATTTGGCAATTTCTTCTTGATTCTAATCAAACCAGAATGAATCAAGATGTAAGAAGCTTTATTTGGAATCATAAATCAGTGTAGAATCATCCTGAATTTGAATGAAGATCATAGGAGTTATGATGAAGAAGTTATCCCACTTTTAACCGAAGTGACTCCAGTTTACCCTGTTTGGAGATTTGGTAATTTCTTCTTGATTCTAATCAAACCAGAATGAATCAAGATATAAGAAGCTTTATTTGGACTCATAAATCAGTGGATAATCACCCTGAATTTCAATCAATATCATAGGAGTTATGATGAAGATGTTATTCCACTTTTAACCGAAGTGATTCCAGTTTACCCTGTTTGGAGATTTGGCAATTTCTTCTTGATTCTAATTAAACCAGAATGAATCAAGATGTAAGAATCTTGATTTGGACTCATAAATCAGTGTAGAATCATCCTGAAGTTGAATGAAGATCATAGGAGTTATGATGAAGAAGTTATCCCACTTTTAACCGAAGTGACTCCAGTTTACCCTGTTTGGAGTTTTGGTAATTTCTTCTTGATTCTAATCAAACCAGCATGTATCAAGATGTAAGAAGCTTTATTTAGACTCATAAATCAGTGGATAGTCACCCTGAAGTTTAACCAATATCATTGGAGTTATGATGAAGAAGTTATCCCACTTTTAACCGAAGTGATTCCAGTTTGTCCTGTTTGGAGAGTTGGCAATTTCTTCTTGATACTAATAAAACCATAATGAATCAAGATGTAAGAATCTTGATATGGACTCATAAATCAGTTTAGAATCACCCTGAAGTTGAATCAAGATCATAGGAGTTATGATGAAGATGTTTTCCCACTTTTTACCGAAGTGACTCCAGTTTACTCTGTTTGGAGATTTGGCAATTTATTCTTGATACTAATAAAACCAGAATGAATCACGTTGTAAGAAGCTTGATTTGGAATCATTAATCAGTGTAGAATCACCCTGGAGTTGAATCAATATCATTGGAGTTAAGATGAAGAAGTTATCCCACTTTTAACCGAAATGATTCTAGTTTACCCTTTTTGGAGATTTGGTAATTTCTTCTTGATACAAATAAAACCAGAATGAATCACGATGTAAGAATCTTGATTTGGACTCATAAATCAGTTTAGAATCACCCTGAAGTTGAATCAAGATCATAGGAGTTATGATGAAGAAGTTATCCCACTTTTAACCGAAGTGACTCCAGTTTACCCTATTTGGAGATTTGGCAATTTCTTCTTGATTCTAATCAAACCAGAATGAATCAAGATGTAAGAAGCTTTATTTGGAATCATAAATCAGTGGATAATCACCCTTAAGTTAAATCAATATCATTGGAGTTATGATGAAGAAGTTATCCCACTTTTAACCGAACTGATTCCAGTTTGCCATGTTTGGAGAGTTGGCAATTTCTTCTTGATACTAATAAAACCAGAATGAATCACGATGTAAGAAGCTTGATTTGGACTCATAAATCAGTGTAGAATCACCCTGAATTTGAATCAAGATCATAGGAGTTATGATGAAGAAATTATCCTACTTTTAACCGAAGTGACTCCACTTTACCCTGTTTGGAGATTTGGCAATTTCTTCTTGATTCTAATCAAACGAGAATGAATCAAGATGTAAGAAGCTTTATTTGGACTCATAAATCAGTGGTAATCACCCTGAATTTGAATCAATATCATTGGAGTTATGATGAAGAAGTTATCCCACTTTTAACCGAAGTGACTCCAGTTTACCCTGTTTGGAGATTTCGCAATTTCTTCTTGATTCTAATCAAACCAGAATTAATCAAGATATAAAAAGCTTTATTTGGACTTATAAATCAGTGGATAATCACCCTGAATTTGAATCAATATCATAGGAGTTATGATGAAGATGTTATTCCACTTTTAACCGAAGTGATTCCAGTTTACCTTGTTTGGAGATTTGGCAATTTCTTCGTGATTCTAATTAAACCAGAATGAATCAAGATGTAATAATCTTGATTTGGACTCATAAATCAGTGTAGAATAATCCTGAAGTTGAATGAAGATCATAGGAGTTATGATGAAGAAGTTATCCCACTTTTAACCAAAGTGACTCCAGTTTACCCTGTTTGGAGTTTTGGTAATTTCTTCTTGATTCTAATCAAACCAGAATATATCAAGATGTAAGAAGCCTTATTTGGACTCATAAATCAGTGGATAGTCACCCTGAAGTTTAATCAATATCATTGGAGTTATGATGAAGAAGTTATCCCACTTTTAACCGAAGTGATTCCAGTTTGCCCTGTTTGGAGAGTTGGCAATTTCTTCTTGATACTAATAAAACCAGAATGAATCAAGATGTAAGAATCTTGATTGGACTCATAAATCAGTGTAGAATCACCCTGAAGTTGAATCAAGATCATAGGAGTTATGATGAAGAAGTTATCCCACTTTTAACCGAAGTGACTCCAGTTTACCCTGTTTGGAGATTTGGCAATTTCTTCTTGATTCTAATTAAACCAGAATGAATCAAGATGTAAGAAGCTTTATTTGGACTCATAAATCAGTGGATAATCACCCTGAATTTGAATCAATATCATAGGAGTTATGATGAAGAAGTTATCCACTTTTAACCGAAGTGATTCCAGTTTACCCTGTTTGGAGATTTGGCAATTTCTTCTTGATTCTAATCAAACCAGAATGAATCAAGATGTAAGAATCTTGATTTGGACTCATAAATCAGTGGATAATCACCCTGAATTTGAATCAATATCATAGGAGTTATGATGAAGAAGTTATCCCACTTTTAACCGAAGTGACTCCAGTTTACCCTTTTTGGAGATTTGGCAATTTCTTCTTGATTCTAATCAAACCAGAATGAATCAAGATGTAAGAAGCTTTATTTGGAATCATAAATCAGTGGATAATCACCCTGAAGTTGAATCAATATCATTGGAGTTATGATGAAGAAGTTATCCACTTTTAACCGAAGTGATTCCAGTTTGCCCTGTTTGGAGAGTTGGCAATTTCTTCTTGATACTAATAAAACCAGAATGAATCACGATGTAAGAAGCTTGATTTGGACTCATAAATCAGTGTAGAATCACCCTGAATTTGAATCAAGATCATAGGAGTTATGATGAAGAAATTATCCCACTTTTAACCGAAGTGACTCCACTTTACCCTGTTTGGAGATTTGGCAATTTCTTCTTGATTCTAATCAAACCAGAATGAATCAAGATTTAAGAAGCTTTATTTGGACTCATAAATCAGTGGTAATCACCCTGAATTTGAATCAATATCATAGGAGTTATGATGAAGAAGTTATCCCACTTTTAACCGAAGTGATTCCAGTTTACCCTGTTTGGAGATTTGGCAATTTTCTTCTTTGATTCTAATCAAACCAGAATGAATCAAGATGTAAGAATCTTGATTTGGACTCATAAATCAGTGTAGATCACCCTGAAGTTTGAATCAAGATCATAGGAGTTATGATGAAGAAGTTATCCCACTTTTAACCGAAGTGATTCCAGTTTACCCTGTTTGGAGATTTGGCAATTCTTCTTGATTCTAATCAAACCAGAATGAATCAAGATGTAAGAAGCTTTATTTGGACTCATAAATCAGTGGATAATCACCCTGAAGTTGAATCAATATCATTGGAGTTATGATGAAGAAGTTATCCCACTTTTAACCGAAGTGATTCCAGTTTTCCTGTTTGGAGAGTTGGCAATTTCTTCTTGATCTAATAAACCAGAATGAATCAAGATGTAAGAATCTTGATTGGACTCATAAATCAGTGTAGAATCACCCTGAAGTTTGAATCAAGATCATAGGAGTTATGATGAAGAAAGTTATCCCACTTTTAACCGAAGTGACTCCAGTTTACCCTGTTTTGGAGATTTGGTAATTTCTTCTTGATTCTAATCAAACCAGAATGAATCAAGATGTAAGAAGCTTTATTTGGACTCATAAATCAGTGGTAATCACCCTGAATTTGAATCAATATCATTGGAGTTATGATGAAGAAGTTATTCCACTTTTAACCGAAGTGATTCCAGTTTACCCTGTTTGGAGATTTGGCAATTTCTTCTTGATTCTAATCAAACCAGAATGAATCAAGATGTAAGAATCTTGATTTGGACTCATAAATCAGTGGAGAATCATCCTGAAGTTGAATCAAGATCATAGGAGTTATGATGAAGAAGTTATCCCACTTTTAACCGAAGTGACTCCAGTTTACCCTGTTTGGAGATTTGGCAATTTCTTCTTGATTCTAATCAAAA
>CAJHQQ010002270.1:0-68866 GCA_905132885.1 Moricandia moricandioides
ACAAAAAGATATTTAAATTATAAACAACAATTCATGAACAAATATGTCTTCACTGATCCTAAACCACACTTCTCAGGGTAGAGTCGATATGAATCTGTGGGACTAGGTGAAAACTGGTCGTATATATTGAGTTGTTCGGGATTTTGTATGATCGGGTCTGTGAATTTGTGGATCCAAATACTTTGAAACGTTCTCTAACGTAATAGACCATGTTAAACTCGCCATACATAAGCACCAAAGTAACAGAATCTACCATTGCTATTGCTATGTAGTTGTTTTTTTTAACAAGCAATTGACAAATAACACCTTGCTTGTCTATTTGGATTATGCATAGAAGTTTGCGCATGTTTTAAAGATGACGACTATTTGTTGTTCCGTCAAGATGATTATTGTCTGTAACTCGTAGCTTAATACTCACAGTGCATTTTTTTTCATGTCAAGCATGGCAACCTAAGAAAAATCCAGTATAAATTCGTAACGTAAATGTTATTCAAATCTAGTAGTTCTACAAAAATGTTATTTAAACTGAAAGTATTATTTACGGCCCATCCTAATATATAGAAGGCCTAAAGCACATAAGTTCAATTAAATGTTTTATTCGTGATATAATATGAGCAGTTTATTTTAATTCATGTCTGAAGTCATAGTTTGTACTGTTTCATGCATTTCAATAGAAGAATTTTTGTTAAAAAGAATATCTAATTATGAAAATTAAATATAACTAAAATGTATGAATTCTAACGTAAGTGTAGAGTTAAACTTATTGAATAAAAACTATAGGTTAATACACAAGGTTCTTGCGTTTCAACCCTTCCAGTCATCTAGAAACGAAATTAAAAAAGGAAAAAAAAAGTGATTGGTTTTCCATTTCTTTTTTCTTTTGTAAACTAAGATCTCATGTGATAAAAGCATATATAGAGAGGTCAAAACCAGTAAGATATGATGTGATAGTGAGCGGTGAGCGGTGATAAGTGTGGCTTTGCGTTAAACACTTGATAATCTTTCGATAAACTTTTTAATAACTTTATGGAGGTATAACAAAGCCTAAACATTATCTATTACAATTAATTAATCTTGATGATGTGTGTCATTCTAGTTTTACCTAAACCTTCGATATATACACGCTGCATTGCATCACTGTCAACGGATTAATTTGAAGATGTGACAATTCGTGTTCCAAGTCGTGTTCCAGTTAAGGAATACAAATATGTAAAAAGAAAAATACACTCGATAATGAGAGACTAATAGCCGAGCTAAAAAGTGGAAACAAAACAAGAAACTTAAGCAAAATCGGTGAACACTGAGCTAAAGTAAGTGAGCCCACGGGACTCATCCCACCTAAACCTCTCCCAAAACATCAGGACAAGAAAATGCATACGTCACTCTTGTTTAGGAATGGCTATATAAACCCTAGATGGACATAAGGTTCCATACAACACAACACAAATAGATCAACAAATATATTAACCATGAAGCTGCTTCAGGGACTCGCTTTAGTTATTCTATTAGCTGCTGCGAGTTGCAAAGCTGATGAAGAAATTACTTGCGAAGAGAACGAACCATTCACATGTAGTAACACTGATGTTTTAAGCAGTAAGAACTTCGGAAAGGACTTCATCTTCGGTGTTGCATCTTCTGCGTACCAGGCATGCATAACAAATGTTACTTTTGACGTATAGAAAATACTATTAAAAAATGCTAATATCCAACTTTGCATGGTTGTTTCTTTTCATTTCAGATTGAAGGAGGGAGAGGTCGTGGTGTTAACGTGTGGGATGGCTTCAGTCACCGATACCCAGGTATGTCACAGTGATATATATATGAGATGAATATCGGTTATAAGTACACATATTAATGTATTTTGTAATTACTATCAGAGAAAGCAGGGTCAGATTTGAAGAATGGAGACACTACTTGTGAGTCATATACGAGATGGCAGGTTAATTCCTCAGTTAGATACTCATACTGAAACTATGTGTGTGGATTGACATTTGATTAAAATATGAAAACTGCAGAAAGATGTAGACATTATGAACGAAATCAATGCTACTGGCTACAGATTCTCCTTTGCGTGGTCAAGAATCATTCCAAGTATGTACAAAGGATCGATCAATGTAACGTTGTTTGTTTTTTCTTAAAAAATCAATATAGTTGGGAGAGTAGTAATTAATGTATATACATGATGAGCAGAAGGAAAGGTGAGTAGGGGAGTGAACCCAGGAGGTCTTGATTACTACCACAAACTCATAGATGCCCTCCTCGAAAAGAATATAACTCCTTTCGTCACCCTCTATCACTGGGACCTTCCTCAAACACTCCAAGATGAGTATGAAGGTTTCTTGGACCGCCAGATCATGTATGTGCCATGCTTCTTAATTATATATGAAGAAGAAGATTTGGTCTTTACTGAAATGATATTCTATATTAATATGCACAGACAAGATTTCAAAGATTACGCGGATCTGTGTTTCAAAGAATTTGGTGGAAAGGTGAAGCACTGGATCACGATTAACCAGCTATACACAGTGCCTACGAGAGGCTATGCAATCGGAACCGATGCACCCGGTCGATGTTCTCCTATGGTTGATACCAAGGGCAGGTGTTACGGCGGAAACTCTTCAACAGAACCCTATATCGTTGCACATAACCAGCTTCTTGCTCATGCCACGGTCGTTGATCTTTACAGGACCAAATATAAGGTAAGTAGTCCCCATATGTAAAAAGGTGGTGACATATATGATTCTAATCTAGAAGATCATATAACAACAGTTCCAAAAAGGGAAGATTGGACCAGTGATGATAACTAGATGGTTTCTTCCATATGATGAGTCTGATGCTGCATGCGTAGAAGCAACTGAGAGGATGCACCAATTCTTCCATGGATGGTATATATATATATTTTTATATCAAACGGTTATTCTATTAGTCTGGATAACAAGAATTGTTTTATTGAATGTATTGTATACTGAAAAAATAAAACATGGATCAGGTTCATGGAGCCGCTAACAAAGGGTAGATACCCAGACATCATGAGGCAGATTGTGGGAAGTAGGCTTCCCAACTTCACCGAGGAAGAAGCAGAGCTCGTTGCCGGTTCATATGATTTTCTTGGTCTCAACTATTACGTCGCTCAGTATGCCCAGCCAAAACCTAACCCATATCCTTCAGACACACACACTGCCATGATGGACTCTGGCGTTAAGCTCACAAGTACCACTCTTTTTCAATATTAGTTACAACCTTTCTATACATACTGTGACTGTAAGTGACCATGATCAATTATTTCATCCTTGTGTTTACAGATGAGAATTCACGTGGTGAAGTTCCTGGTCCACTGGTATATATATGAATGATCCACCCCTATGATTTTTCTTTCATTATTTATTTTCAATATAACACCCCCTAATTATGTTTTCTCAGTTCGTTGAAGACAAAGTAAACGGCAACAGCTATTACTACCCAAAAGGAATTTACTACGTAATGGACTACTTCAAAACCAAATATGGCAACCCTTTAATCTATGTAACCGAGAACGGTGAGTTAGTTAGTTCTACTCATTGTGTATTTTTATATTAGTCCAAGAAACTGATTTTCAATTATATATATTTTTTATGATTTAGGGTTTAGTACACCCACTTCAGAAAATCGTTGTGAAGCTATTGCCGATTACAAGCGAATTGATTATCTCTGCAGTCATCTATGTTTTCTCCGTAAGGTCATCAAGTAAGTGGATGCTACTACCTACATATTGCATGTGTAATATTTATCTTTTTATATTCTTGTTTTTAACTAATATTTTATATGATTCTTCAGGGAGAAGGGTGTCAACGTGAAGGGATACTTTGCATGGGCTCTTGGAGATAATTATGAATTTTGTAAAGGATTTACCGTCAGATTTGGACTCAGTTACGTTAATTGGGATAATTTGGACGACAGAAACCTCAAAGAATCTGGCAAATGGTACCAAAGATTCATTAACGGGACCGTCAAGAACTCTCCTAAACAAGATTTCCTCCGCTCAAGCCTCTCCTCTCAGAGTCAGAAGAAAGCGGCTTGCTGATGCATGAAACACTTTTCCCCACGTCAAGATCATCTCTATGTCTCCCACTCTTCCCTGTTGCTCCATAGATAAGGAGCCTCTTCCACCTACAATATGTACTAAATAAAAAGATGATCATTTACTAATGAATAAAAAATAATTTATCTACAACTACATTATGTCAAGTCAAGAGGATGGAGGAAGAGGGAAATAACACCTTTTAAACAGAAAAACACTCACACACACATAAAATGGATACCCAAACCGCAAACCAGTTTTGTGTAATTAAAAATGTATCTTCAACATAATAAACAATGATCAAACCTAATCCAAACTCAGAACTAACTAAACCAAAGTTCTATCATCCTCAACTGAAACTTAATGGGATTTTAAATATGATTTTATCATTCATATGATTTGATTTGATTTTGATTCTTATATAATCAATAAACCAAAAGAAGCTAAACCGCAGTCCTTTGTGTTTTATGAATATACTTCTCCATTCTCATATTAACTTTTAGGTATATTTTCTTCTTTAAAAAATAACTATGGAAAACATTATATAAATGATATGTTTAACTGCATATCCATGCCTGACTGCATATCATCTTGAGCTGCTATAAGACTTATTCCTAACAGTATTCTTTGTGCTATACTAAAGAACGTTTGTAAATTGTATTTCAATATTCTGCATAATTCACATTTTCTAGGAATCAAAACTCAAGTCTCCTAGTGTACAAACATTGATTGACTCTTAATCAAACCACATGATTAAGTGGCTTCTACGTATTTTCTTCTTACAAGTTAATTTATGTGCGATTTGGTGAGATTAAAGGTTCTTGTGTACCACTCTAAGGCCATCATTATCCCTAGAACCCCTAATGGGGGTTCTTAAATTTTTTTTTTTTGCTTTTTTGCTGTTTAAAAAAAAAAAAAAAAAAAATTAAAAAACGAATCAATCGCGGACCGCCACGTGTCAGTGGGGCCTGCAAACAGTGTAAGAAACTCTCTAAAACCGGTTCTTATTTAGTAGTTTTTAGAAGCGGTTCTTGCACTGTTCATGGACCCCACTGACGCGAACAGTGCAAGAAACCCTCCTAAGAACCCTGGATAATCATGCTCTAAGAACACATTTAATGGTGGTTCTAGTTGCAGTTCTCAAAATATATATACATATTAATATTATTATTTAATTATAAGATTTTTTGTTTTACAGAAAATCCAGTACAAAAAATTTCTGTAAATATATTTTGGGTTAAACTTTCCGTAAAGTTAAAAACCTGACAATTAAATATTAATACTAATATTAATATATACATATATATATATATGTATTTTAATAACTTCCAGAGCTAACCCCCATTAGAGGTGCTCTAAGTCTGTAATTATGATTTCTTGATTTATACATGCCACATTAGGTAACGTGGCCATGCAAGGTACCGTTTAGGGGGAATAGCTAGGTAAAAAGTGAATCGTTCGGGCTTCTGTTTTGAACGCTTCATGTTTAACTCATCACACTAACAATCAAATCCCAAACTATGTCTATATATGTAGCGTGATAGCATGAAGAGCGTAATGAAGAACTAGCTGGGTAATATAAAATATCTCTCTCTCTCTCTAGAACAAGTTTCAAGAAGGTTATACAGTTGCAGTTGTTTTATGTTTAGGCTGTGACAGGTATTGAATTAGAGTGACAAGAGAAAATAAATAAGAGCATAATCAACGCTCGTTTCTTACTTTTTCTTTTTTTTTTTTGATTTTTTTTTTTTAAAAAAAAAAAAATTAAAAAGAACTAGTCGCGGACCGCCACGTGTCAGTGAGGCCCGCGAACAGTTCAAAAATACACCAAAAAACGTTGCTTATAAAAGAGAAGGAAAAAACGGTTTTTAAGAAACATATGGATCTCACCCCTTTAAGAACCCACTTAAGATATGGGGTTGATTGTGCTCTAACATTCTACACGTCAGAAGCAGCTCTACTCTCATATTCCCTTCTACTTGTATTACGTAAGATTTTCTTTCAAAGGTTTATTTTCTGTCTTTTCTTTATGAGCAGTTGTCAATTATTTAGTGTTTCTATAATGAAGTGATGTACTTACTTTGTTAAAATACATTTTTTATTGTTTTCACGCATATTAAATAAATATATTAAATCACTATTATAAATACATTATTTTATATTATTAATGTTCAATAACTTTTAATCAATAGTATTCAATCAACTTAAAATTATAATATATACGGAGAAAATGTAAAATATTTATCTTTTGGAAAAAAAAAAGATTTCTAAAACATCTATTAATGAAATGGAGGTAATATTAGTTTTGCAATTTCTTGTGTGTGCATCAATACCACTAAAACATGATCCTTCCCAACTTTTTTTCTTTCTAATAAAAAAAATCTTATTTTCCAGAAATTCCCCTACTTTTACAATGGAATTATAGTTCTTGTTAATGTCATTTAAGACTTTTTAAAATTAATTTATTTAATTGCATCCTTGACCCATTAAAAAAACGAATTCCAACGATCGTAAATTTAATTTTTTAATAGGCCTAAACCCATTGTACGCTTTTGAACAAAAAAATCATCTACATTAAAATTGTATAGTATTATTATATTTAAAATATATGTATATAAAGTTAATATTAAATCATAGGTATATATAAGTTGAACACAAACAATTTTTCCATAGAAAAACATATTATTATTTTATGTAGAAATTCTGTTTAATATTTATAGTTAACTCAATTGTATTCAATTTTATAATAACTTTACATCCAAGACTTACAAATGTAACTTTAAAATAACGATTACAAAATCTATAAATTAATACACAAAACATAAATACAATGCATTTACGTATTTGAAAATTTTGATATTTAAAAAAAAAACAGATTTTTCTGGGTTTTTTACCGGATCAAGCCGTGCTGATTCAAGGGTTAATGGTGGCGTTTTAGGTTTTATTGGTTTTTTAATTAATAAGTTCTTCATTAAATAGAAATCGGATTATATACGATTACCGAGTTTAGAAGTCTGAACCCTAAGTCTAGGTAAATTAACTATACTGGTATAATTGTATATTTACACTCTTAGAAACTATCTTTGTGACAAAAAAAACTAAAGCTATCTTAAAATACTTTTTTATATATTATATTATCTTACGTAGAAATTCATATAAAAATTATTTAATTCCAAAAATCAGCTCAAAATCTAATTTTTACTATTATAATAAAAACTTTATTAAGTATGGTAAAAGTTAATAATGGAGTCAAGTTTGTGAACCACCCTAAACCTAACGTAATCAAAACGTATCAAACTCTAAGACAACAATTTCAAAGTTAAGATTTACCTCTCGTCTCAATCACTCAAGTGACTCAATGTAACCAATGTGCCATGCAGTTTTGTACATGTGCCCACATGAGTGGACTAAAAATCTCAGTACAATTTTTCTGGTTAGTTACATTTGCATCCATTAACAATCCAACACATCTCTAGAAATGAAAACCAATGCTAGATATCTAAGACCATCATTATCGCTGATCCTTAATGGGGTTTTAAAACAAAATAACTGATTTAATTAAATCAAAACTAATTAAAAAGAAAGTTACCGATCCTTAACTTGAGATTTTGGAGACCAATCTTTAATGTGGTTTTCCAACCACGTGTCAGCAAACCATCAAACTTATTTTTATTTCTTTTTTTTCTTTTCTTTCTTTTCTCTTCTTCTCTCACCATCTTCTGGTTTTCACCGTCTGAGAAAGGACCCAAACGGACGGCGGACTTTGTCGGTCCTCACGATGTCTCCACCTTCTTCTCCGTCAAAAGAAGGATCGAAATCCACTACAGAGGACAACTCTCTCGGTTCACGGCGTCTCCTCCTCCGTCGGTTCTCGTTAGGTTACTAACGGCGACTCGTTCACGGCGACTCGTTCACGGCGTCTCCTCCTCCGTCGGTTTTCGTCTTCTCCGTCGTCAAAAGAATGATGCAAATCCACCATAGAAAAACAACTCTCTCGGTTCTTAATCAAGAAACCACCATTAAAGCTCAAAAATTAGGTGATTTTTAACTAAGATTCTTAACTAAAATTTATTATTTAAATAGTCATTAAGAAACTTAATTGGATCCTACCGTTAATGATGCTCTAATCAAGTCACAACACAAAGGGTCTCTCTCTCTCTCTCTTCACTCCTTACTACTCTTTGAATTGCCATTCTCTACGGCACATGGGGCAATGAGCTTGACTCGTCTGTGAATTGACCCATTTCAATATACAATGGAGATGAAACGAATGGTTGCAAGCTCCCCAAACTGCTCAATAACCATAACGATCCAGAAAAAAAAAAAGCTTAGCAAGATTTTTATAAAACAATCAGAGTGTGTAAGGAGACATGAAAAGAGAGGAACTAACTTAGAGGGCAATCATCTCCAGGGAGTTTGCAGTCTGGACAACAACCGTCGAATGGCATACGACATATCCCACATGTCTCATCTTGAGCATCCCATGTCCATGACGCAACCGCATGCCACCTATAGTTTTCTTCACAATGTAAGAGTTCATGTATTGGAATCGAGAATGCATATAATACATGTAGTAGTGGGACAAAGAAACTTACTCTGTTTTTTTCGAAGTCAGGAGACATTGTAGCACAGAGAGTCAAGGAAAAGGAAACAAACAAAAAAATCAATCCTAAATATAAAACTTTGAGCTAATCTTAGTCTACCCTATATGAACTAGTTGAGAGTTGATAACAAGAATCCTCATCTATTAGAAAGCCATCAACATCAGTAATCAAAATTCAAATTCATGAAAAGAGAACAACTTTAGATCATGAAATCTAAGCTGCATCTTAATAAACCATGTTTTAAACATTATCGAAACTGGGAGATCATCATTGACATGAACATTGGATGTATGATATGCATCCAAAATGAAGTAGAAGGATACGCAAGATCTTCACTTTCATGTCTTCCTCCTGAAGGAAACCAAAAATAAAAAATCTTATATCAGCTTTACAAACTCAACAAAAGAGAAAACACAAAGACAAGTCACGAATCAGAGAGATTATCTACAAGAACACAGGTCAACCAAAAAAAAATACAATTTTGTTTGAATTACAACTCACAATTAGCAAAGAGATTACAAAACACAAAGAGACAAAACATATCTCTGATATTAATTTCTCTCAGACATTTGATCGAACACCTGGTAGACACTGAGATGTTCTCAGGACATTGATGCATCAAACTCGTTCTTGAATACCCATTAAACATATTCATTGGAGATTCTCAAATATTACGAAGAAGCCCAAGAAAGTAATATCCTTTTTTACACAGAACGCAATATTAAACTCTAAATCCAAAGCTGTTAAAGGCTTTGATCATATCGATGCTTTTACACTCGAGAATGTATCAGATCGCGTTTCCTAAGGCCTAGAATGATATCAACAGAACGGAATAAAGCAATCACACAACTAAAAAACTCACCGGCGATGACGGAGAAGCGAACTGCGACAGAGAAGAAGCGAGGAGATGGGAATGGAAGACACGAATTGATTAAGATATGGGCTTTTATTTAAATTGGGCTTTTATGTGGCTCTTCTTAGCAACGTTAACCATAACAATTTTTTATATGTTGTTTTGATATTTTTAGTTACCTTTAGACAAAAAACATTATAATTTAAGGAATGAAATCTCTTTCTATTTATTTTTTTTATTCAAGAATATCTAGCATATTTTCTAGATTTTTATACTATACATATTTATAACTATTAGATAATTTCCTACTGATCAACAAAATCTGTTTTTATTTCAGAATTAGATATTATTTTTATTTCAGAATTAGATATTATGTTTATATATTATGTTAAATTTAGAGATGATATTATGGTTTTTTAGTTCTTAACATGTGTTTACAGTCATTTTATCAACATTTACATCATTTATACATGTACTCAAATTTAACTAAAATATATCTTTTAATATTAGGTAAGTTGTTAAAATGTTGCTTAATACTTTGTCTTTATATTTTATTCAATTATAGTTAAATGACTACATGTACCATTTTTGTGCGATCTTAAAGATTACATGAATTTTAAGATACATACATAAACTTTGTGATGCATCAATTTCGTTTACTTTGAATAAATAAAAAATGATTAAAACTAAAAATTATATTAATTTTTTTTTATTTTGACTTAAAATACTTTTCAAGTAATATGATATTTAGGGGAATATATATTTTTTAACCACTAATGTTTTTGGTTTTTAATTAATTTTCTGAATTTTTGTTACCCATCAATTTTTTTGGCTAAAGACAAATGCAAAAGTATCTTTAAACTTTCGAAAATCAAAAATATAAAATTTAAAATAGGAGAACTAATTTTATAACAGTTCATCGTTTCGATTATTGTATTACAATAACTTCGCCATAATTTAAATTTGTAAAGTTATAATTATACATTTGAAAAAATTGATGTTATTTTTTATTCTTTATTTTAACATTTAATAAATCAAAATCAAAATTAAAAAGGATATACAATTTCTAAATGTTTATAATTGATAACTGGATTTTAGATACAATAATCCATTATGGATAGGGTAGTAACTTTTAAATTCAGCTATATTATTTTCCTAGTTAATATATATATGATAGTATCTAATGATTTTTGTTACAATATCCCTGAAATGGTATGATATACATATATAGCTACATAACTTCAGATTTAGATAATATACATCCATTTAAAATAAATTCAAACATTGATATGTATATATAAACAACACTCCATTCTCAAATTATAATACAACATAAGAAAACAAAAAAAAAAGCAAAGAGTTATCATGACAAGACAAAAAGTGAAGATGGCTTTCATAGAAAATGAGTCGTCAAGGAAAGCAACATACAAGAAAAGAAAAGGTGGTATCTTGAAGAAAGCCCACGAGCTGGCAACTCTCTGTGGCGTCCAGGTCGGTGTAGTCATCGACAGTGCATACGATCTGACCCCAGAGGTGTGGCCATCATCGAGAGAAGATGTGGAAAAGGTTTTGCTCCAGTGGCAGGGTTTGCTCGACGTAGACAGGACCAAGAAGATGTTGAACCAAGAGACTTATCTTCACCAGAGGATCTCTAAAGCAACTGATACATGGAGGAAGCTGACCAATGAGAACAAAGAGTTGGAGATGAAAGAGGTTATGTTTGATTGTCTTAGTGGCAAGACTTCACCATCCCGTATTGAGACAAGTAACCTTGGTGGTTGTGGTGATGTCATTGACCAGTACCTTAAAACTCTTAATCGTAGAATTGAGATTCTTAGTAATAACGATGGAGCGTCTTCCTCTTCTCTTCATGCTTCTACTACAACATCTGTTGCCATGCCCATAGTTGAGATGGGTTCTTCTTCAACCGCATTTTACGATATGATTCATCATCAACAGAATCAAAATAATATGAATCAGACAGCTATGGAGTTGGATCTGAATCAGAAACAGTGGTGAGCATTTTGTGTTTCTGTTTCGTTAAACTACCAATAAAAATATATTTAAGCATTTTGTGTTTTATTTACATGTATTCATTGCTTGTACATGTAATGTATTTTATATTTAATGAAATTTCATTTTCGCAAGTTTTAGTTTTTTGGCAAGAACATAAATTATGTGAATTTAAATTCCAGTGGGAAAACAACACAATACTAACACAATCCATTTAATAGACTACTAGAATACGTACCATCCACGTTAAAATGCTAGTTATGTTTATTCTCTTAATTTACAAAATATAATATAGTTAAAATTTTGTTTATATTTATTCATTTATTTTTAAAAATATAATAAAATTGAAACTTTAATTTTTAGTATTTTTTTGGATTATTTGGTCTTATGTGATGAAAATATGAGTCTTGTTATGTAGCTGTAGATGACAATCCGGTCTAATCAAATAAAAAGCTTTGCAATTTATAGGTATTTTTAATTGATAATGAAGAAGTATATTTGCATAAATATAGGAAAAATGTTATAACATCTCCATAGATCTCTTAACAAATAGCTAACATAAATATTTTTCAAGTTCTTAATTTTGAATTTATTGTTGTAAATAGGATTTTAGAAAATTATTGGTATCTATCATGATATACCAAAATATATTCTCGAAAATTCTAAGATTGTTGAGATATATATTTTTAATATAATACATATAGTAAAAAGGATTTTTTTATAAGATCACAATCTAACATTTAGGATAAAAATAACCAAATTTGGAATAAATAAAAATATAGTATAAATAATTTGTAATTTAATTTAACAATATATAGTGATAGTTTTCATTTATATATTGTTAAAATCTAACAATATAAATCGGAATCTATAAATTATAATTTATATTAAAATTTTAATATGTATTAATATGAATTGTATATATTATGATATATTTATTAATGATATTAAAATTATATCTATTATATTAAAATAGAATTTATGACTTCTTTTATGTGTGATATTTTAAAATGGACATTTCTTAGAAAATTGTTTACATTAATTTTTGTATTTGGATAATAAACTCCTAACAATATTTTCGATTCTTTTATTTATTTTCATGCATGAATTTAGGAAGTGTTTATTCTTTTTTTTTGTCAAGTGTTTATTCTTTTTTTTATTGATTTATTTATTTTCTTTTTAACAAAATTATAGCTAACTTAATTTTAACCAATATATTCAATACATACATGTTTTAACCATTACAAATAAGTGAGAGGCGTATTTTTTGGTTAAAATCGATTTATCACATTTTGTATAAGATACAGAAAAATCAAATTTGGACTATAAACCAAACATATCAATAAAACAAACTTAATCAATAATAATATATATCTCTATATATCAATGACAATACAATATTTTTATTAAAACTGAAATAGCTTTTAGAAATATGTTTTCTTTCATCTTAATAATTACAACATGTACCACTAAATTATAACTATTAATTAATTAACCACGAATTATTTATCTTATATTAATATCTAAAAAACTTAATATTATTCTCTAATCTCATTACTTTGTAACCAGTTTTTACAATCAAATGAAACAAATCTAATTAAATATGACATGCAAACTATAAATGTTATATATTGATGATATTATTATTAGTTTTTATATACAAAAGATATAAATTTTGTTTATTAATAAAATTTAGATATAAATATTTGAATTATAAGAATACAACAAATGAATTACAATTTAATATTTTCTCAAAATAAACATAGAAGTGGAATTTATTTGCCACATAGAAATTTTAGAGACAGATCTATCTATCTCATATTAAAAAGGTACATTTTATTTCACATAGAATATTTTATTTTGAAAAGATAGATTTATTAAAAGAAATTCCCTATGATAGCATTTTTTGGTTTATTTTCACAACAAGAGCCTCCAAAGAAAAAAAATGATCAAAAGAATTTTATTTAAGGAGATCATATAAACTTATACTACTAGGGTTAACTAATCAAGAGTTAGAGTTAGGGTTAATAGGTGAAGTTTTTGGGTTGAAGTTTAAAAATTTTTAAAATAAAAAAATAATTTGAAAAAAATTAAAATAAAAAAATTCAAAATTAGTTTCATTAAAAAGGAAAATTCAAAAAGTTGGAAAAATCAAATTTGAAAATATATAATTTGAAATTATAAAAAATACTTTATTTATTTATGTTATACTACAAAATGCAATTCATGACTTATTTAATGTGTGATTTCTTTAGTTAGACATTCCGTGAGAAAAAATTAAATGTATTTTTTAACACTAATAATATAAAATATGTGTAACTAATTTAATCATAATTTCTTTTTATATATTTTCATTTTAAATATTAATATATATATATATATATATTATAAAACAAATTCTGAAAAAAAAAATTGAACAAGATCTCAATTTTAGGATTTTCTGTAAATAACTTAACTAATTCCGTAATTATTTATAAAATATAATTATACATTAATATATATTCAAGTATCTCTTATTTAATGAAAAATAAAATTCTCTCATATTTTTATTTATTTTATAACCATAATTTATCATATTAAAAATTATTATACTGAACATGATAAAATTATATTAAAGCTAGGATAGTCCTAAATAGTTTTTTGTCACAAAAATAGCTTCTACAGAGAAAAATGACTAAAATAAGTTTTATTAAAGGGTATAAATATATACTTATATCCCTAAGGTCAGTTAATCTAGACTCATGACTAGAGTTATGTGGTGTAGTTTTAAAGGTGAGTTTAAAATTAAAAAAAAATATATATTAAATTTTTTAAAATAAAATTGCTATTTCGGTCAATTTCTTTCATGAGGGTTCTTTTGATGACAAAAACTTAAAAATAACCGTTTGAAATAATTGCCCATATATTAATATATTTTATTTTCAAAAATATAGATATTTATGTTAAAAGAATATAATATATTAATAAAACGGTTTAACACACTATACTATATTAGATATGAACATAAATCAACATATTGAGAACTTTTAGATATACAAGAATATTTTAAATGAAATTACTAAACATAAAAAATGCTAAAACGTAATCTAGAACTTTGAAGTAAGGGTAAGAAAACATAAATTAATTTTTAAATATATTATTTCATGGATATATTAATTTGGTTAATATTCATATGTAAATCCAATAAAACATATATATATATATAAAGAAGTGGTAAATACATGTGAAGATATGAAAAAAGTGATTATTACGACATGTAAAATATAAATTATTGTATTTAAAATATTTATATAAAAAATTGTACATATTATTAAGTTAAAAATATATACCACTAATTATGAAAATAAGTATTTGTAAATATATAAATGAAATTAAACAGCCGCACGGTTGTGCGGGTCAAAATTTAGTTAATATATTACTATGCAAATGCATTTGTAATTATATATTGTATAAAATGTAATTTGGATGAATCCATGTTTAGTCGCCTAAAACCAATGTTTTGAAAACTGGACCGTACACCAACTTGATATAGTAACTAGTTGACTAGTTGGACCGGTTCAACCAGATTTTCAGTTTTAAAAGATTAAATATATAGAATCAAATATTTACATTATATGGACTTATAAAGTAATGTTTCGTATAATATAGTTTTTCTCTTTTATTAACTACAAAATAAACATAGGCATAAACTTAATTATATATACGGTAAATAAATACATACTATGTAAAATTGAAATTGATAAAAACCAAATGATTGATTGTTCAAATTATCGTATTTATTTATTTATATAACTAAATTTTTATATTTTATGAATATGCCAAAATAAGAGTAATATATAAAAGTAAAAAATATATTTGTTTACATTCTTTCTTAAGAAAATAAAAATAAAATAGAAAATTAATTAAATAGTAATAGTCAAACATTAATTATGAAATAATAAATTTTAATAACAATTGGAATAATTATATGTTATTTTTTTAGAATCGGGGTTTAAAGTTGACTCGGATCACAAAACCGGTTTATTGTCGGTTTTACCGGCTTTTTCTCAAATCTGAGTTTTAAATCGAACCGGACTCGATTTCTTGAGAGTGTCAAGGTCTAATCCGATTTTCAAAACCATGCCTAAAACTAAAATATAACACATGAGATCTAAAATAGGACTATAGTTAATTAGTTATAGCTCGCAATTTATAAATTATAGTTTATATTGAAAATTTCAATATATAATAATATGAATTATATAAGGAAAAAAACAAAAACAAAAAAAAACTAATAGTATTGCATTGTTATGCAGAATTTATTTCCCACTGAAATCAAAGTTCTCAAGTCATCCTCTCATTTTTCTTTTCTTTTGCTTAGAATTTGTATTACTAAAAATCTGGTAGTCCTTAGCAAAATGTCCAAAGAAACATCATGTTAGTTGATACATTTACATTTTTCGATATGAAAGAAAGTGGTTAACACGTGAATGCTATATTTCAACAACAATCAGTCTTCTTTTTGCTTTTACAGTGTGCGGTAGAACTTTTTATTCCGATCCTCTTTATTTAATTCCCTATGATTCGGCAACTATGTAAATTGATACTCCAAGAAAAGAAATCAAA
The DNA here is from genome assembly GCA_905132885.1 of Moricandia moricandioides. Lineage (NCBI taxonomy): Eukaryota > Viridiplantae > Streptophyta > Magnoliopsida > Brassicales > Brassicaceae > Moricandia > Moricandia moricandioides. The sequence continues at coordinate 16,133 of CAJHQQ010002270.1, forward strand.
TAGCAGACAAAAAGATGAAAATGAAATAAAAAACTAAAGAAGAGATTTTGTATGGTTGGTTCTAACACGAAAGACACGAAGGGAGTGATGTCTTGTCCATTTTGACATAAAATGTTTCAAAACCAAAATTGATGGGCTTGACTTGATCTTCAAATAATGAACCTGTTTATTCCCATTTTAGAGCAACTTGGTATACAATTTATAGCCTACTTATACTCTAGCTAGGTTTTGTCTTTTGTTTCTCATAGGTCTACGCATAAATAAATCCTATCAAATCTTCAAATAAGAGATATCACTATTCTTGGATGATCATATCATATGTCTTGGTTTTTCGAAAATGTGTTGTGTTTTGAACGGATGGTTACTAACATTGATCGAGAAACTACATTACTATTCGAGTTTTATTGATTTGGACACGTAAAAACGTATGTGTTTTGGCCAAAAAATGATGAATATATTTTATCAGCAAAAACAGCATGATGAATATTTACTAGTGTACCTATATTTTATAAAACTGATTTCGTTTATAAATGTGTTAATCATTATATTTATATATATAGTTTAAGTTTTTTACTTTTAAATTCAATTTGATATATTTGCATACACCAAAAAGATCAATTTCATATACTAAAAAGGTACGTATTGCATCCCTAAAGTTGACTTTCAGTGAATAGACTATGCAGTAAGATCAACTATTACATGGTCTTAGCTAGATGAAGTTATATCATTTTTTAATATAATGATTGATCACAAAATGTTGGACAATGTTAAAAGGTTAGTTCCACTGATGCTCCATTTTAGTAAAACTTTGACATGTTGAATTATTAGATCCAGCTCAAAAATATTTGTTTTGGGTCAAGAACCAAATAATTAGTAAACTTAAGCACCATACTATAGATATCTTGTAGTAGACTCTCTAGACATGGACACTTCTCAATGCATCAGACAGAAAAGTGAATCATCTAGGCATTGCCAATAGCACTATTTAAATGTGAATCGTGGGTTCTTTTAAATCTAAAACAACTCAAAACCATCCATAGCTAGACACACAAAAAAATGAATCTCTTTATTGTCCACTTGATCTTTTGATCTTCAAGTTACAACCTAAACCCATATTAACCAGCTACGATCACTTAATAACATGTTCTTTGGTTGATTCCCACTTTCCATGAACAACCTGAAGTTCGTTTTGGTTTTTACGTGTGGTGGATCATAATTTGGGAAGTAAGCAAATAGGAAAGAACATACAATATCCTCATGTTAAAAAAAAAAAAAAAAAAGAGCAAAACTTTTGTTCTAAAAGTGTTTTCATTTTGTATTAGTGTGTTCCGAAAGCATAAATAATTGTGGATTTGTATAGAAGATTTAACTTTCAACTTTTTGTGAGATATTTTAATATATTTCAAAGATAATCTCGAATATTTTGATATTATTATTTTCAAAGACTTGTCAATTAAATTTTCTTGATATAACTATATATCTTTCATTTGTTGGGACTTGCAAGCTAATAAGAATCCAACCCATAAAAAAAGTGAATAAGTTATAGATTTGATATTTTGTCAGTTTATTTGTGGCTTTCGATCATCATGTATTGTGGGTTGTTGATGTGATCTACAAATCGAGTAAAACTTAGCTTTACTTGTTTTCTTTAGGAGAATCATGCATCATTCTCTTTAGGATTAATTATAACATCAATTTTATTGCTCATGCTCCTGGATTTGTTGGGTGTATAATACGGCGAAAGTCCGTAGTTCGAAAATAAGTTAATTTTGGTATGTTTCGGTTTAGAAAATACTGAATTTTCAATGCGAATGATTGGCCCTGGTTTGGGCCAATCAATATTCTTCCCAAAAGTTCTTCAAGTTAAACCGGACAAAAGACTTGACCAATGCAAACAAGAACAAAGAGCAATTATATATAAATATAACCAATGATATAGAGAGATATTTGGTTACGGCCGAATCATTCAAATTGCAAAGATACTGCAGCTAAAACTCTCAGATGGCCTTTTATGATTCCATTGTTACTTTTAGTAAACATAAACTTGTGGCTAATACTTATTCACTTCACCTTTAAGAAAAGCTGAAGATATGTACCATGGACCATTACACTACTTTTTTAATTTTAAAAGATTTATGTTTCTCTTGTGATTATAGATAATTGGTTTGATGAATTTCATAGGGTTTTATTATATGCATACTCCTACATGTATGTGGTCAAAGAAAGTGTTCGTGTATATAGTAGAGATTCATATATCCATTTCATGATCTATGCTGGAATGGCAAACACCTTTGAGTGATCTCTTTCCAAGCTTCGAAACAAAATAAATAACAAAATAGTTTGTGTTTCAAAAAAAAAAAGAGTTAAAAAGATACTAAGTGATTATCTTTAAACAAATAGAACCAGAGAAAAAGAAGTTAAGGCCAGTTCACTTCATTTAAAAATTAAAAAAATATATATATAAAAAGAAGATGTGAAATGGTCGTTTAAATTAAGAAATAACTTCACTAAATTCTTGTGAAACTCAAACTACACATGTCTTTTACAATAGTTTAATTTACTATAAATAAATATAATATAATTGAATAATTAAAAATTATTGTTGGGAAATTTATGTAGGTTTTCACCAATGTGGATGTTTTTAAAACAAAAGAAGGTGAGAGGAAAAGTGAAAAGCAAGGAATCAATGTACTCTTAGAAATGTACCTTTGTATACAAACTACAATATATGTGGGAAAATAGTATCCTCCACATCTTGTTATATATTCTATACAGCTGGCTCTAGATCTTTGTTCTTATTTAATTAATCTTAATAAATACATGTCATTTCGTAATTTCTACTTTGATACTAATTGTAAAACTGTATCAAAGTAATACAAAAAACAAAATGTTTTTTTATTATTTTTTTTATCTGAGATATCCGACGAATCATGATCTAACCGATTAATCCCTGGAGACTTGATCACTAGCATCAGCAAGACTCAATTGTTCCTAAGGGGAATTAGATACCTCAGTTGTCTGGTCTGGAAAAAACAAAATGTTACATATTGTTACCTCTGGTCGGATGTCATTTACCGCCCAACAACCAACGTGTGATTACAAAAACAAAATGTTACATACTGGCTACGAATGTTATAGTCCTTTTCATATAATACTAGATTATAGGGATTTTGGATTTTGGCATTTTACATGTTGTTCTTGATGTTATGACATTTATTTAGAAATTCTTTTGTTAGAATGAGGATAGTTGAAATATTACTATATGGATCATATATATATTGTGTTCAACACTTAAACGTATCAGTGAAATTTCGCATGTTATTTTAAACTTGTAGATAGAATTACTTTAAGCTACATATAAGACATTTTATAAACAAATCATCTTAATGACATTATTATGAACATCAAAGAAAAGAGAATATACATAGAACCAAACTAAAATAAGCTATTAATTCATTAATCATCATCATCGATTCATCATAATGATGATTGTGATGATGACTAGCCATGATGAGACTGGCAAGGAGGGATAGTTTGGCACTCGGACTCAGAGACACGAGAGGCATGGAACTTGGCGATAAAGGCAGAAGCCTTACGGTCAATACCTGGCTCAGCCACCCAATATCGCTTGTCCTCGTCACTGGCCCATGCCTTGCTTGTGTATACACCATCGTCCCATGCGTCTGCTTCAACTCTATGAGACGACCTTCGTGGCTTAAGGAAGCTAAAGAGAGAGAACTTCTTTCTGCTGGTGCCTCCCATTAGTTAGAACAAGAACACACCAAGATTCAAGAAAATAAAATTGTAACTTTGTTTAAGGTTGATGTGTTTGTGTTTATGTGGAGAGATGGGTTTTGAGGATGTATTTATAGGGGCAAAACTGAGCAAAACAGCTTTTTGTTGGAGTTCTTTATGGTCCGGTTTGGTTGGAATCTTGGTTGGTTGGTTGTGTTTAGAAATTATCAGAGAAAAAATAAAGTTTTGTTCAGCTGCATTGTAGGACCAACGTTGTTTTATGTGTCGCTTGCAATTATTTGGACCTATTCCTTTGTGGGAGTATGTGTCGTTTTATTCTAACTCAAACTTGATGATAGTATCCAAACAATATAAAACCCATACACTTTGTGGAGTATTGCATGCAATTTCTTATTCAGTATTAGCTACATGATAATAAATTATGTTCGTTTAATTATTTTCCTAATTCGTTGTACAGATAATTAGCTATATCTTTTTTCTAATTAATCAATCACATGATGAGGCATTATGGTATAACGTTTTTTTCCTAATTCGTTGTTTCATCGTATGATGATGAGCTGTTTTTTTAATATTAATCTATATGAATTTGGTTCAAACCCTAATCTTTTTCTAGGCACGGAACAAACTATTACTAATACTTGATAAAATGAATAAAGCAAACCATAATGATATTTTTTGGGGATTTGGTGTGTACCTACATTGGTTATGGGTTTGATTAGCTTTGAAAACTAAATTATCACTACTTGGTCAGTTTGGCTTGGCATTAGTCGGGATATATGCCAAACTCGGATTAAGTAGTGTGGTAGAATGTAATACGCTTTTAAACTAATCTACTTTGTAACACTAAGAACGTTCCTCCTAAAAGCTGACCGGATTAGCCAACATGGCATATAAAAAAAACATGAAGGGAAATCAACAGAACTAATTCTTTTTACTAAACTAGTAACTCAACGCATCGTTGGTACAATGAAATGTTTTCGTTTAATTATTTTCTACAATAAAATAAAAGTGTTGATCATGAGAAAATCATAGTAATGGAGATATTATGCGAGAATCTGAAAGGGAGGAATAAGAAAGAAGACGAAGAAACGTGGAAGCTGATATTCATCAAACAAGCTTAATCTCAAAGGGTTCTGAATTCACTTTAGCTATTAAGAGTCTTTGCTCTAGTTTATTTTATTGTTCCCTAAAGGCATCCAAGTTCTCTGTCTCTTTAAGTCTTTCCTTTTGATCTTTCTTCAAACAAATTTTTATTCGAGTGATAGAATCAAACAGAAAAGTTTGTATTATTTTATGTTTTCGCTACATGTAAAGATATAATTATTGTAATAGATGTCCATACATAGTTGTGTTTCTTTGTTGGTTCTTGCTTCCTTATCTTACTTATGCTTCTAGATATAGCTCCCTTAAATTTCAACGAAGTGCCAAACTCTAACAGTTAGATTCATCTGCCTAAAATTAGTCAAAGTAAATAAGAAAGTATTATAAGTGTCATGATTTTCTTTTGGCTTTATAGAAAAACAGTTAAACTTTATAGTATATCAAACCTTCTTCAACCCCTAATCATATGCAAATTCTAAATTTAAATATATGTTTTATTGAAATATTGTAATATGTTTCATATTTTAAATATAAATGGACACTAGAGACATATGTTTTCATACTTTAAGACTAAATATCTCTGTTGAACAAATTGGTAATCACGTTTAGGTCAAATACTCTATATAACAACCTAACTAAAGTATTACAATAACTATATTAAAACGTATACTAAACTACAATAAGTTCATATAATTCTATAACTAAGAAGTCTCAACTATGATTTAGTGGAGGTTTTGTCTAATATTATTACATAAATGTAAAATCAAGGAAGATAGAAGAAGATATAGTCAAAAGGTAAATGAAAAGAAACCTGTCGAAGCACACACACTGAAAATGTGTTTGTATATGACAATCTTTTAGTCTTCGGTCTTTGAGGAATATATTCAACTGTAGTTTAATGAATATCTTGAAGACTTTTTTCATAGAAATATACAAATCTTTATAGTAATATTTTAGCCAATAAACTGTATATTTCAAGCTATAATTAAAGTATAATTAATCCGCCACCGATAGAGATCGTTATCGAATTTCACAGGGAATATATATTAAAAAGAAAAATTGATTGAATCTTTTGGAATTTGAATGGATTAATCTTGATTGATTTATTTTTTTGGTAAGTGATTTTTTATAGAGAATCCAAATATATATATTTTAATGTTCAAGGATAGTATATAACACTACCTTTTAACTTATTTTTGAAATGAAAATACTTTTAAGTCTGCTATTTGTTATTGTTTTTCATTTAAGCTAACCATACTGTCGATTGTTAGTTTTTGTTTTGCTAAGTATTTGGAAACGAGTAATTAATCATAATTATTTCTTTTATGTTTGGAAAAAATTGTCTTTTATATTACTTTTTAAGTAGTTTCGAGGATGACATCAATGTAACCAACATTGAATTGACCTGTTAGTAAAAGGATTGTGGTTGTATTACAAACTATTTACAATGCTTACAATGCTCGAGTTTTCTGAAAAAAAATGAAATCAATTTTTTTTTGATAAAAAAAAAACAATGGATTTCGAATAGTGGCATGTGTGTCCAAAAGAAAAAGAATAGTGGATATGTTGATGAGTGCAACAAAAAAAAAACACGAAGAAAAATAAAATTGTTTTGCTCAATAGCACAATTTTCTTTCCACATGCATAGGAAAAAAAAAGATGAGTCCGAGCCAATCAAATTTTACATTTCACTAATCACGACTTGAAAAGTTTTTCATTTTTATCACACAATATATATAACACATCATCTCTGACCCACTTTTATCCAAATCAAAATGAAACTTTTTGTTCCAAGTAAAAAAGAAAGCCAATCCTGACATAAGTTAAATAAACATAAGGCAGCTTCTCAAAATTGCTTTCTTATTGGCACCAGCTAAACCGGCCTAAACCGGGTTTTGTCTAAGCCCCGCTTAGGGTAGCAAACTGAGGAACACGGCCAAGCGGTAATAGAATATCCTTCATTGTCTCATACTCTTCATTACCAATTCCACTTCCTTCCAAAACCTTATTTTCATTTTTCACCAACACAATCATTTTATTAGACTTCACCTTTACACATATGTATGTTCAAGTTTAACTGCAACTAACCTTGCTTCTGTTCAATACATAAGGTGCAATCCGAGGAATGCGAGACACAGACAACGCGTCCAGGAACAGAAGAACAATCACTAACCATTGTTCCATCATAAACGACGGAACTGCCCCTGTCAATGACATTGTCTCCAACAAGCTTCCCTGATCAACACCAAATCACAACCACCACATTGCTAAGATTTCATGTATACTAAGGCTTCCTTTAAGACAAAGATAGATTGATTTTGCTAGACAATTTCCAAGTGAGTTTGAAGAGTTACCAGTCCCTTTTCCAAATCGGATATAGGTATTGGCAGCTTGAGAGTAGTGGCAACTCTAGGTACAGCTCTTGCAAGACAGCCAGCAATTGTCTCCTTGATCTCTGACGAGAACCCCTCTCCCAGGACAATCCTCCTAGGGTACTCCTTACCGTTAACTGATAAGAACTCCTCATGAACAGACTCATCCTTACTATAAATATATGCCAGTGAAGACGATGATACCCAGCCAAACAGTGCATCCCACATCGTAGCAAAAGTTGATAGCTGAGTAAGGTGGTGGACCAGTAAACGTTAGTTACATGCAGTCCTAATGAATGAGTTTTGTATAAATGATAACAAAAAACTTACAGTTAGATTGAAGCCCTCTGGAGTTTCATCAAACCAAGATTGATCACGGTCAAACAAATCAGAATCTGGCATCCCCGGCTTATTTGGCCACTTCAGAAGAGTTGCTTCCTCCTCTTCACTCATTTCCTCCTCGAATTCCTCCTCAGAAACATCTTCATTAAGTTGATGGGTACTTGGCAACAAAAGGATTCCAGCATTCGCAGCTATATAAAACATAACAAAGTGCGAAAATTCAGAAACTTCTTGAAGTCCACAACGTATGCACATAATTAACACTTCCTATGGACTTACCGGCATCACTTGCATCTAAATCTCCTGAAGAAACAGCTTCAGCAGCCTGGCTCAAGGCCTGAGCGCAGGCTTCTGCTAATGCAAGGCGTGATGCACTAGTTACATCTTCTGTATCAGTAGAAGACAGGTTGAGACTTGACTTGATATCATTGCTTTTAACCTCACAAAGATCACCATGGCCATCACTCTGATCAGCCCAAGTAACTGAATGACTAAGCTTCTTGGAGCCAGACACTTTAAGGCATGATTTAGTGACGGTTTCGCTTGATGAACACATATCCTGATGAGCTTTATGTCCCTCACCAGAATCAGCAGAAATAACTTTCTTTCCCATTTTTTCTGGTTTTTTACTGAAGCCTTTTGTATTAGAACCAGATGATGATCCTAGTAGAGCATTTTCCCTGTCCATCGTCTGAGAACTTAGAGGGTCTTCCATTGAATATGATGGCTGCTTAGACACACTATATTCTACACAGTATCCATCGCTCATTATACCCATCTCATCAACCAGAGAATTTTTAATGTCCTTCTCAATTTCACGGTCCATAGAAAAACCTACATATTCACAACAAACATCAATATCAAGTAAATATACAGAATCTCCAAAGTCATAAAATGGCCTAACACTCATCACAACATCTCTAAGAGACATCTTGAAAGTAAGGTCAAACTAATTAACCATCCCTACATGAGAAGCTTACTTGGTTTTTTCCGGGGAAGAACTGCATTTTGTTCGAGATCTATCATAACTGTTTTCCCTTTACTTGATTCCCCTACTTGAGAAGCTTGTTTGCGTTGTGATGGACGCCTAAACCCCTTCTCTTTAGACATAGAAGAGGAACCTGTTAGAGAACATTTCTCATCCAAAGTCTTGAGACCATCTTTTAATTGGCCACCAAGAGGGTCTTCTGTTGAACATGGTGGCTGCTTAGACACGCTATATTCAACGAATCCATCACTAGCAGTGACAGAGCTAGCACAACCCATTGCATCAAACCCAAAGCTCGCAAAATCGATCCTGTCTCTTTCTTTTTCACGACGAAACCCTGCACATGTGCAGTATACTTCAAAACCATCCAGACAAAGAGAGAGCATGGACAATAACAGTATCTATTGCCATACACATCAGCAGTAACAGCCTAATAACCATCACAAGATCTCAAGCTCCCCCATGAATAAACAACATACATAGCTATATTTCTTAGACATATCTTGGTCCTAAGGCCTAACACTTCCTTAGTACTTACTCGATTTTTTTGGTGTTTTCCCTTGGCTATCCTCAGATTTCACTACACGGGAAGGTTCTTTGGTCTGTGGTGGAAGCTTTGAAACACTAAACTCCTCAGGAACAATAACTGTGCTAGTGAAACCCATCTCGTTAAATGGCGGATCCTTCTGCTTCTTTTGATTATTGGTAGTAACCTTCAAATCTGTCAAAAAAACAAGCTCATATCATAAGCAACATAGAGACAAAGACTAAATTACGAAGAAACGTGAGAAAACAAACCAAACAGATATGGTCTCATCATCGAACTTACCCTGTTTGGAGTTGTAATTGCTGACACTACACTCATCAGGAATAATAACAGTGCTAGTGAAACCCATCTCGTTAAAAGCCGGATCCTCGTGCTTGTTTTGTTTATTCTTAGCCTTGGAATCTGTCAACACCAAGCTCATATCATATCCAGTATAGAGAAAAAGACCAAACTACTAAGAAACATAAACCAAACAGATAACCTCTGTCCTGTTAGAATCTTTTTTCTAAAGTCAATCTTTTGGTAAGTGAAGACCAATGTTCAAGAGATTGTTAGGCGCTTAATATGACATTATTGATTAGGCAGACGCCTACACAACTGATTAGAACACTGGTTCCATGATGCCTAAGTGCCGCCTAGACTGATGTTGAACACTAGTGAATGACTATTGTTTCAACATTGAACTTACCCTTATTACCATCTTTAGATTTGCAATTGCTTCGATCAAAAGGAACATAACCTTCAATAGCACTAGAAGGACCCATCCACTGCTCAAGAGTAGACACCTCTCCACCTATCACATCACTCTTCTCACGAATAGTAAGCTTATCCAATCCCAAACCCTCCTCTTTAACATTCTCATCACCATCACCAAACAAACCAAGAATCCCACTAAGCTTCACCATATCAAACTCAGAGGTACGAACCTCCTGCAGAGACTTCGCAAACGCTCGGCTACTAACAAGACAACCCGCAGAGCAGAACTTTCTAGTCTCCTGAGCATCGTAAACCTTGTGCTCCTTCAGAGACACACGATACTTCCCTCTTCTGGAAACATCTGAAGAGAGGGATGATCTGCAGAGAGGGTAGCCGCAGAGCTTGGCGATGGTTCGTTCCGTGACGACGTCTTCGTAGTCTGATTGAGACATCAATGTCCCCGCAGAGAAGAGATGGTTCTGAGAAGTGATGCCGTTGAGTAGCGCGAGCTGGATCTTGTGAACCGCATCGTTGATGGCGATTGTTTGGTGATCCTTCGACATGTTCGAAAGGTGTGTGGGGTGGAATCGAACAGAGGGAGGAGTTTGTGAAATCTTCTGAAACACCTCAACATATGAGTAAGTAAGTTCATGAGTTCGAGTCGGTTCACGTTAATGGGCCGTAAATGGGTTCTACTGTGGGCCGTAAATGGGCCCATTATGGGCCGTGGAATAACACTCGCTTTCGCATCATAATGACTCTTTTGATCATTCGCTTTCGGTGATTTTTGATCCAAGAACTATTTTTTGTCCAATCTAATTTTAGCAATACCAATATACAACATGATTATCCGTGCGCATACGATATACAAATAATTGTTGAATAATAACTTTATTATTCAATCATTATGTCATAAGTCTCCAAACATATAATCATGTACCATTGATATAAATTTGATTAGTAGAATCATGTTTGTTTATATTTTATTTTAAACTTATTTAAAAAGGCTCTTGGTTCATGGGTTCACAAATGGATTGGTGTCCCGATTATTAAAAACCAAACCGTTGGGCAACCAAGAAACTTGTTAAGGTCTAAGGATGATTTGAGTGAAGAAAAAAAATGTATGTGAGTGAGAAAGATGAGAGAGATAAGCAAATGTATTTGCTACTGTTTTTTAATGATCTCTTTGGATAACCATAAACAAATGGTTTGTTGCATAACATTTGCTACTGTTTTTAATGATCTCTTTTGATAACCATAAACATGAGGTTTGTTGCTTACTTGTACCCTAACAAATGGGTTTTCTTTCTCTAATAAAACCATAACAAAAGCCCACAAGGCTCATCTTATTTAAGACTCTATCTACAAAGTGGTTAAGATAACCAAACAAGAATCAATATATGCATGTGGACTCTCACAACTCTAAAAGACCACATCTCCTTTTTTCAGTAGCCACTCTTGGATATCCTAAGCCTTATCAAACCAGATCATTCTACTTATATAATCACCCAATTTATCACCACAAAACCACAACAAACAACAAAAATTATAGTTCTCTTGTAGCTACTTCAAAGATGATCAAAACAACGTTCTACACCTTCTTTCGAACAAAACACCAAGAAGAAAATGCCAACAATGATCAATTACTTCCTCAAGAAATCGAGATTCGTCCCATAATTCATTTCCCTTGGATTTTCATCAAAACTCTGTCTACCTATGAAGTATCAAACCTAGGCACGTTCCAACTTCCAATGGAGTATATCCAGGCTACTATACTGAGACACATACCAGATATCATGTCTTTAACACATATGATGATTGGTCATTTCGATTTACATGTGAAGGATCTCGATACAAACACAGTCCACACTGTTTCATTCTGGAAGGACATTCATGAATGCAATTTTTCTATGCGTGAAACTTGGATCGAAGAATTTGTGAAGAGGAGGAGTCTTGTGGCTGGCATGGTGGTTGGTATGTATTGGAATTTTAACGTTAGCATGCTTTGTTTCTCGGTGTTGGAATGAAGGGTGTGTGTGAGAAATTTAAAATAATATGTTGAAGATCTTTGTTATATTCAATATAAAACTTAATGCTAGGGAGGTATGGAGATTCAGAAATCAAAATCATATGTAGAACTTATGTTTCTTTTAGTATTCCAATTTAAGATAAATGAGAATATCAGTATATATGACTCTTAATTTTCTTTGGATTGATGCATGAATTCATTACGCATTAGAATATAAGCATATATTTCAAAGTTTTCTCAGTTTTATTGCGCGCCAAAAAAATCTACGTAAATATTCAAAATCTATAAATAATGTCTTAACTAATAGTTAAAGAATATTGTAAATAACTGTTAAACTATGTTATAGTTGCTTTAATACCGTTGTGCGTTATTAACTAATATATATATATAATGTCTTAATTAATATATATATATATATATATATATTAGCTATTAGATAATTAAAAATCATTAAATAATCATTCAAAATAATTAAAAAGACAAACATATAATTACGGCATGTTTTCCTATGTATTAAAAATACCTTTAGTTATAGGATAAAATGGCCTATTTCTAACAAAAACAAGTTTTTGCATATATTGTAAATTTTATAAACTCAAAATTGATTCATTTAAATCTAAATTAGCTGGTTTAAAATGTTTTTAATTGTCTTTAAATATATGTGATCAGTAATGAATAAATTAAAATCAAGAAAATTTTATGTAATTATATTTTCTTACAAGTTTAATCATTAAAAATATTTTTTTTATTTCTGTGTTCATAATATTAAAATCTAAATGATATAATGAAAACATTAGAAGATTTCTTTCTCTCCATATGTATGATTATAACATATAAGTAGAAAGAAAATATATAAAATTTTAATTTAGAACATTTACATTTAGAAATAATCTTTCTTAGATTTTTTCTTTATATAGGATGCTGGGATGCGTGAATATGAATTAAAGTTCCATTTCAAATCCAAATTTGGAATACAAGGAAAAAAAAGAAAAAATAGATGACCTTTCTCTAAATACAAGAGGAAACAAAAATCTACCTTATTGTACTTTCTTAATAGACAAGATGAGAAATATAGAAATTTAATCTTGATTTTATTTCCACTAAAAAATCCTTTTTCATTCATATTTTTCCACATAATTGGTCTTGAAGATCGATGGTTATCCCTCTATATATTAAATGAGAAGTACATTTGACACGTGTCGCTCATACAGCCCTTCTCAGCTGAAATAACGCGATTCTATTGGTTGATTTTTTAGAAATTCATTTTTGATTTATTTTTCTCATCGACACAACTTGAATGGAAAGAACTATAAACACTTACCTTATATTGTATTCTCGGTTCAAAATAAATCCTTTTCCGATGATTTTTCTTTTTAATGCATTGAATACTCATTAAATAAGATAGATTGAAGGGAAACAACCGTAATTGTCGAGAAAATTTGTAGATCATTTGGTTCGTTATTAATTATTTGTTATTAGTTTCCTTATAACAAATATTAGTTAATACATGTAATAATTAGTTTCCTTATAACAAATATATTACTTGCGCAAGAATTCATGTAATAATTATTTTCCTTATACAAATAAATTACTTGTGCAAAAATATTAGTTAATACATGTAATATTTAGTTTCCTTATAATTAGTTAATACATGTAAAAATTAGTTTCACTTTGTATATATATATATATATATATATATATATATGTGAATCTCGATGTCTTTACCCCCACACATTCTTCTCTTTACACCTACGGGAAAGTGCTTGTTCTAGACGGTATTGTACAGCTGACTGAAAAAGATGAATTTGCATATCCGGAGATGATAGCCCATCTGCCTCTTTGTTCCACACCTTCACCTAAAAATGTAATTTCTCTCGCCTTGAAAGTTTACACCTTGTTCAAGTGATCGAAGTAAAATTATGTAGAGCTTGTGATGATTGCTACCTCTTTTGGTGCTCTGATGAGACACAGTGTTATTGTTAGATCACATGAGATGGCTTGTCAAGCATATACGAGTTTGTTACTTCTTTAATGTTAGATTTTGGGTGTAATAATAATTTTGCAGGTTCTGGTTGTTGGTGGAGGTGATGGTGGTGTTCTCAGGGAGATATCTCGCCATAGCTCCGTTGAGGTTATTGACATTTGTGAGATAGACAAGATGGTTATAGATGTAAGTATATGCTCTTGTTGTGATCATATCATAAGTATGAGCAATTTAAAGGTTATGGTATATCTCAAAAGATGTGATTGTTTTGGTCTTGTAGGTGTCTAAGAAGTTCTTCCCCGAGTTAGCTGTTGGATTTGAAGATCCTCACGTTCAACTTCACATTGGTGATGGTAATCTAGCATTCTTCAACTAATTCCCATTTTCCAAACCTATCTGAAAATTTCCTTGTGTTAATAATTGATATCACTTTCTTCTGGCAGCTGTTGAGTTCCTTCGTAAAGCCCCTGCAGGGAAGTATGATGCCATTATCGTTGATTCTTCAGATCCTGTTGGTATGTTTCACTTGGGATATCTGAGTAGTAGTTGATAAGCATTCTGAATTAGAACATGTTACTGATACAAAACTCTCACGCTCTTTCGCTCTATATAATAACCTTAGGTCCTGCTCTGGCGCTTGTTGAGAAGCCTTTCTTTGAAACTCTAGCTAGAGCGTTGAAGCCTGGAGGAGTTCTTTGCAACATGGCGGAAAGTATGTGGCTCCATACTCATCTCATTGAAGACATGATCTCAATTTGCTGCCAAACATTCAAAAATGTTCAGTATGCGTGGAGCAGCGTCCCAACATATCCAAGGTAACTTAACTTTACTTCTCTTCTAATCACATTTCTTGGTCTCTCACTGGAAACAAGTCATGGAGTGAGCAAACATCCTTTCTTGTAGCGGCGTGATTGGCTTTGTCTTGTGTTCTACCGAAGGACCTGCTGTTGATTTTAAAAACCCTATCAACCCTATTGAGAAACTAGACGGTGCAATGACCTATAAACGAGAAATGAAGTTTTACAACTCTGATGTAAGTTCAACACCACTGTGACTTCCCCCATTAAGTACTGTAGAATGTAGATGCACTTAGAAAAAAACTTAACCTATCTTTCTTTCCACGTTCTCTCCCATGGCAAGACATCTCAGGTCAATCCTCCCAACTCTAGAATCCACCCTCGACCGCAAAGCTCAGCTCTACGCAGACGAACCACTCAAGTATATTTTCTTGATGAACAACTGTCATTACATGGTCCAGAAGATAAAGACATCAGAGCTGAGACACTTCTTCGGAGACGAATGGATCAGGAAACACATCGCGAGTTACCAACACAATGTGACAGACTACGAGAGAACCACATGGAGCTCTGTTCTCTCTTTGCTTAAAGACAAGAAAGACTCTGTAGCTACTTTAAGACAAAGATGCAGACTCTTCTGCCTCGCGTTCGATGATGTGTACAAGGCTCAAACCTGTTGGTCGGTCCCTAATCCAGAGCTACGGGAAGATCTTCACATCTCGACATCTGTCAAAGTTGTTCAGTCTTACAGAGGGTTTCTTGGAAGAAACGCAGCTCGTATAGGTGAGAAACATATTCGTTACAGTTGTGAAGACATTGAGAGGTTGCTTCTTGATCTCTTTGAGTGTTTGCCTTTTTAAAGATCATTATGCACCTCTCGTAGGAAATGATGATGATGATCATGACTCGAGCTTGTTTATTGACTCGATCTTTTTTCTTTTTCATCTTTTGTGTATTTTTTGGTACTTATTCAGTGATTTTGTGAAACATGTAATATACACTGGGAATATAATTTGATTTGCAATAATTAAAAATTGATCGTGTTTATTTTCATTTTTAAAACAAAAAAGAATAATTTATTATGTAGAGCATATCCTTCCTTTTACATTTTTTATTATATAACAGAATTTGAAGTAAAAAGTCTTTAATCCTATTATTCTTTTTATTTTAAAACAGACTTAAAGCAAACAAATATTCAAATCTTACTATATTTTTCATTTTGTAATAGAATAAAAAATTATTTATTTTATAAATAGAGTAATACATTTTTTAATTTTTCAATAAAGTAATCATTGGAGTAGAAATTTAATCCATATTTTGAAGAAAAGACAAAGTTTACTATCACACTAGAGTTGTATAACATAATGATACATTGCAGAGTAATCATTATTTTCATATTTTCAATACATTGCACCTCTGATATTTTGGATTAAATTTAAAGCAATTACTGTAGGTATTATTGCAGAGTAATCATTAAACATGTATTATTATATTTAAAGCAATTCATTTTAGTGTCTACAAATTACTAAATTCTTTATTGTATATATCATATTTATTTTTATTTTATTTGTATTAATAATAGATATAAAACAAAATTTGTATGCTACACTATGTTATGTGTGCATCAAACGAAAATACATCAATAATCTATTAATATTAGTAAAAATAGATATGTATACGCTTTACCAACTATATAATATCATAAATGAAATTTATATAACTCATTTTATACAATAAAATAAATACATTATGAAAAATTATAGTTTTATTGTCTTTCACATTTTAAGGTATACGATCATTTTTTCTAATATATGTTTTCGTATTTCTTAATTAGATATATTACTGCATGCGAGTCGTCGTGGTGGATTCTTGCTTTTGCTACACATTTTCGTACTACTTCTGTGGAGAAACTTGGATTTCATCTTCCAGATCAGGAGCTGGTGTTTTTTGATGAAGATGAACCTATTGAAAATATTCTCAACAAAAAAATTGTTAATCAATCCATATTTTTGGCATGGTTCATAGCAAACAAAAAAAATACTCAGAGGCAAGAGAGTTAACATATGTCTAATTTCCAACAAAATTTGTTTGGAAATCAAGTAAGAGAGAATGGGTACCACGGAAACGAAGCTTTGCGATATGGAGGATTGCGCATATTCATCCGTCACTTGATGAGCTATATTTCTTAAGAATATTGCTAAATTGTGTAAGAGGGCTGACATCATACGTCGATATAAAAACAATTGATGGTGTTTTATGTGATACATACGAAGATGCTTGCTATGCGTTGGGATTGATGGACGATGACAAGGAAATTATAGAAGCTATCAAAGATTGCAGTGATAATAGTTCTGCCACGTATGCCACGAAGCTTTTTGCGAGAATGTTGGTATCCAAAACTTTATCTCAGCCTCATGTCGTGTGGGAAGCTACTTTGGAGAATATTGTCTCAGAAGTAGAGAGAGTTGTAATGTTGCATTTTTATTATGTGTTTTCTAAATAGAATATAATACTATAGAATATTGTCTCATATGTTCAGAAGGGGAGAGAGAAAAGAGGGAGGGAGGGAGAGAGAGAGAGAGAGATAGAGAGAGAGAGAGAGATAGAGAGAGAGAGAGAGAGAGAGAGAGAGAGAGAGAGAGAGAGAGAGAGAGAGAGAGAGAGAGAGAGAGAGAGAGAGAGAGAGAGGGAGGGAGGGAGGAGAGAGAGAGAGAGGGAGGGAGGGAGAGAGAGAGAGAGAGAGAGAGAGAGAGAGAGAGAGAGAGAGAGAGAGAGAGAGAGAGAGAGAGAGGGGAGAGTTGAAATGTCATATTTCTATTCTATGTTTTCTAAATAGAATAGAATACAATCGTATATTATCGCATTTAAAGATGAAACTAAAGATATTGGGTAGAGAGAGAGAGAGTAAGAGATGTAAAGATAAAAGAGAGATAGGGTAAAGAGAAGAAAGAAATAAAGAGATAGGATAGAGTGAAAAAAAAATATTGAGTAGAGAGAGATAGAGGGAGAGAAGAAGTAGAGAGAGTTGTAATGTTGCATTTTTATTATGTGTTTTCTAAATAGAATATAATACTATAGAATATTGTCTCATATGTTCAGAAGGGGAGAGAGAAAAGAGGGAAGGAGAGAGAGAGAGAGAGAGAGAGAGAGAGAGAGAGAGAGAGAGAGAGAGAGAGAGAGAGAGAGAGAGAGAGAGAGAGAGAGAGAGAGAGAGAGAGAGAGAGAGAGAGAGAGAGAGAGAGAGAGAGAGAGAGAGAGAGAGAGAGAGAGAGAGAGAGAGAGAGAGAGAGAGAGAGAGAGATAGTGAGAGTGAGAGTGAGAGTGAGAGTGTCAAAAAGAGAAAATGGGAGAATGGTACAGAAAAAATGAAGAACTTAAACCAAACCAAATGCACATCTAACAATTCAAAGGCACCATCCAAAATAGTATAGGATTTTATTTTCCTCCAATATTATTCTACTAACATTCAAAATAGTATAGCATCAAAAACAACATAGCATTAGTTAAGCACGAGCCATCGACAATATACCATTCTAGAGCGAGTGGGGAAGAGAATAATTAAGAGGGTGTGATAGTATGTCAAATCAATGGGAGTGGAGAGGAGAATAATTAGGAGGTTAGTTTCGTCCATAAATCTTAATAATATATATTGTATCCTAGCCATGACTTCATATGGCTATTTGGTGAATTAATTTTTTTTAATGGTTACTGAGTACAAATACCCTTCTTTAATATGTCTACATAAACTTTTCAAAAAAAAAATATAATAATATTTTTACCTAAAATAAAGACTTACAACACATATACAATACAATTCTAATTAGTGATAATATAAAATATGTTACTTCCAAAACTATACACTATTAATTCCAGATTTGGAAAATAAAATATTTTCTTAAACACACAAATTATTTTGGGACGTTGCAATTATGCATACCGGAACGACTACCTCTTGATATTTAAGTTACTTTGTTCCATCTCGTCCGTGTAAAATATCGAGTACCAACATTTTCCTGTGTCTGATGCTTTCTCCCAAAGACGGTGGTCTTATGATATAAAATCCGTTACTGCTGAAATTTTGTACTACTTAATCCATAATTTGAATATGTTTATGCCCGCACAGGGTGCGGGCCGGTCACCTAGTTAACTCATAAACATAGATGCTTTGTAGTTGAATAATCTTTTGTTTGATGATTTTGGGCTTTAATTGTATAAATTGGGTTACAACATCATCTTATGGGCTTTTTAGGGGAAAATGGGCCACAAAAAAATGCATGATATGGTTAGCGATGTGGCAAGATATAATTGGTGAAATATAAATCTACGTGGCTTAATCTCCCTTACACAAACTCTATGAGCCATTTGCCCACTTGAGAACTCTCTGTCGTAACGGTGATGAACCACCTTAGATAAGGTTTTTTTTTCTTTTTCTGGATTTTTTTTTCCGGTGATTGAAGAAAATCTAGTGGCGATTAAGCTACAAGGGAAAAAACAATCCAGAGAAGATTCAAATTCATTTGATTTGGTTTCGGGAGGCTGCATGAGTTTGTAGAAGCCGAAGAGAATCGATCTCTAGAATGGTTGTTTCCATGGCTCTGCTCAGACAATCGCCGTCTTTCGAACTCCTGTTTCACTGTCCGGTCCAGAGAACACGCTTTTTATCCCCTGCGGTTTTGTATGGAGTTCGTAATCGCTTCCCTTCTTGTAGATGGTTAAGTCTCACCTCCTCTTCTTCTCGCAGGTTTGCGTTTTGACTCTATTATTATTATTTTCAAAGTTTCAGACAGACATTGGAACTAGGTTTGGCCTCTATGTTAGTTTGATTGGCTGATTCAGACCAGTGAGAATCGCCATGTGTTTCATACAGTGTCTACTGCGTTTTGAGATGAATGCAAATTGCCACTCATTGCTAGAGTTAGCCTTACTCAATGATAGGTTTGCGTTACCAAGTTTTAGACAGACATTCAAACTAGGTTTCGTCTTCTTTGTTGCAGGATCTTAAGTTTAGGGGCTGTAAACATTTCTTAAGAACTTTAATAGAAAAAAAATTCATAATTTCAAGGTATATGCTTATGTATAGTGACAGAGGTCCCGTCTCAAGTGACAGCTGAGACGAAACTAATATTATGTGTTGTGGTTTTGGAACGGGGATAAGGGGATTCTGCCCCTAGTAGTATTCAAAAAAATATCCTCTGAAATTTTTGAGGTCAAGACTAATGTTTCACTGGCTTATGACTAGATTCGCCTTGCGTTGTTAGTTTCATACAATGTCTATTGCATTTTGAGATGAATGGTAACTGCTACTCATTGCAAAAACTTTCCTTTACTCAATTATAGGTTAAACAGGTTTAGTTCAAGGTGTTCAATTACAAACACGGATGTGTGTCATGAGTTTGTCACTGCTACTGATGACGAAGACTTGCCATCTCCACCTGAGGATCATCCAATACCAATTGTTCATCTTGATAATACAAACATCGCTGTAACCGAGTCTCTAAGCTTACTCACTGAGTGTACTTACGTAGATACCGTTTTAACAGCACTCCCCGTATGTTACATCATCACCTTGGGTTCAAGATCCAACCTTTTTCTACAGTATTGCTTAACCAAAACAACTTTTTGTTTCTTAGGTCTTGTCTGAGGAAGAGCAGACTGCACTTGCAGCCACGCCTGCTCACCCTGAAGGGTTATATGGTTAGAGCTCTCTCTCATTAAGTCCATTAGATTAGAGACCATGGTTATTATATCTTACATGATGTTTTACTTGACTTATCAGTCTTATACGCGAGTTGTTTGGTCGGGAACTTGGTTGAGCAACTATGGAATTTTGCTTGGCCGTCTGCCATTGCGATGCTCCATCCGAGCTTATTACCTGTGGCAGTGATGGGGTTTGTCACCAAGTTGGCGATAATTATTGGGGGTCCAGTTGTTGGGAAGTTTATGGATCATAGTCCGAGAGTTCCTACATATATCTCCTTGAATGTCGTTCAGGTAAACCTTTCAAGGATCAGACATGACTTGTTAGTTACTTTCCTTCAACTTTTGTCATAAACTTCTCTTATATTTTACATTTCAGGCAGCCGCTCAAGTGCTGTCTGCAGGAATGATAATGCATGCTTACACGGTTCCTTCCACTCTGGGGTCATCAATTCTTCTGCAGCCTTGGTTTTTTGCACTGATATTCGCAGGGGCCATTGATACACTATGTGGAATAGCTTCTGGAGTCGCCATAGAACGTGACTGGGTTGTATTGGTATGTTATCTTTGTGATGTGATGCCATATAGTACATATTTTTAAACCGGAAGATCGTCCCAAGTAACTCATTTGTCGTTTGGTAGTTGGCTGGCATAAACAGACCGATTGCTCTTGCACAAGCAAATGCTGTCCTCAACAGGATTGATCTGCTTTGCGAGGTATACTATTTTTATGTGCTTTGTGACCTTTGAACACCAGTAAATTCGTCAAATGACAAGATTGAAACCTTAAACAGATCGCTGGGACTATGTTATTTGGCGTCCTTTTATCCAGATATGACCCTGTGACCTGCTTAAAGTTTGCTGCCACACTAATGATTGGTTCTTTGCCAACCATGGTAAGTAGTAACACAGAAAAGTACAATGTTTGAAGCTTAATAAAGTAAACACAAAGCTGATGTGTTTGTACTAAACATAACTATGTATAAGAGAATAGTTCCTATTTGTCATGCTTAAGTGTGGAACTAGATGTTAGTTCGTTTAACTAGATAAGAGTGAAGCTTGAACCACTTGCTCTTTCAACGAACTGGGGTTTCTTTTTCTAATAGACAAAATGTGTCGTCTTCTTTTTCAGACAGCTCTCATATGGCTGACCAACAAGTTCTCCTCTGGAGTTCTGGACCGTCCTAAATGCTCCCAGAGCAGCTGTGTTTCCTGAGGGACGTCACTCTGAAACGGACAGTATATGTAAGAAGACCTTTTACCTTATAACACTTGGTTAAGCATATTATATGACCCGAGCACATGTAGACATCAAAAATACCATTTGCTTTGTTCATCAGTTGATCATGGCATGGAAGCTATTAAGCTTGGATGGAAAGAATACATTCAACAGCCAGTTCTTCCTGCTAGCCTCGCATATGTCCTTCTCTGCTTCAACATCGTCCTCACCCCAGGCAGTTTGATGACCGCATTTCTAACACAACGATGTATGCTTCTTTAAGCCGTGATATCCCCAAGTGAGAGTTTTTGCCATTAAACTTTCTTTTCAAACAGGTGTGAATCCATCAGTTATTGGGGGTTTTAGTGGACTATGCGCTGTGATGGGAGTCGCTGCAACTTTCTTATCAGCAAACTTGGTCAAAAGATTTGGCATTCTAAAGGTATAAGTCTCTTAAGCAATGTACTAGCGTTCAAGCTGGCTAATTGCGTTTTAAAAACGATGCAGGCGGGTGCAGTAGGATTGTTTTTCCAAGCTTCACTCCTTGGTGTAGCTGTTGCTGTGTATTGGAGCTCTTCTCTATCCCAAAAGAGCCCACTCTTCTTCTTCTTGTCCATGATCGTAAGTTCACATTCTTCTCTTATCTCTCTTTGCAGTTAAGATACAGTTTTGGTTTTGACACAAAAGAGGTAACTACTGCAGGTACTATCAAGACTAGGCCACATGTCTTACGGCGTAGTGGGAGCTCAGATTCTTCAAACTGGCATCCCATCGTCCAAAGCTAACCTCATCGGTGCAACTGAGATATCAGTGGCTAGCCTAGCTGAGTCACTGATGCTGGGAGTAGCCATTGCAGCTAATGACGCTTCTCATTTCGGGTTTCTTGCGGTTCTGTCTCTTTTATCAGTAGTTGCAGCCTCTTTGATATTCTGCAGGTTGCTGAGGAATCCTACTGATGAGCAAAGAAGGCTCTTCTCCTTTGATCCTCTTGCGAACTGATTTGAAGAGTATACATTGAGATGTTTTGTATAGTTAGTTTCACTATCAGTGTATAAATTATTTATTTATCTGAAGTAAAAAACATGAGCTTATATAATCTCACTAGTGTATAAATTCAAACTCAATTCTCAGAAAGGGCTTGTGAGTTTGAAGTTAACTTCCGGTTTAATCTCTAGATCAAGATTTTAACCGGCTAATCCTCAATTAAACTTTTAAAACCAATAATTAACATTATTATATTACTTTCTGAGTTTATTTGATGTCTAAGGAAAAATTATTGGTTGCAAAATTAGTGATGTTTTTATTATTTTAAAATTTTGTATACTTAGTTTCACTATCATTGTATAAATTTTCAAAGTTGAAAGAAATCATGAGTTTATATAATCTCACTCGTGTATAAATTCAAACTCAAATCTCAGAAAGGACTTTTGAGTTTGAAGTTGACATATTAATGTAATTTTAAGATGACAAAAAATGAAAGATGTCAAGTTCTATATATATATAATTATGCATTAACTTATTTTTTCTAAAGTTTATATATCAAATTTTAATTATATATAATTATGCATTAACTTATTTTTCTAAAATTTATCTATTAAACTTTTAATTACTTAGTTAACTCAAACATTCTATTCTAATTTTATAATATCAAAATAAATTTAAAAAATCCAACTTTGTCTTGACTCTTGAGAAAAATAACTAAACCGAACTAAACCACTTAGTTTCAACCTGGCATGTTTTGATTTTCCCGCTTTAATCAGAAAAGACCCGAGACAACACTCGATAAGAAAAGGAAAAAACGTTTTCAACGGCAACCTTAACTACTCTTTAAAACTCCACCGTCTCATCTAAGTATTATTTAGCATATATTTAGGAAATAGTATCAAATATGGAGATTGTATATTATCCTATTTTCTATATAAGCATAACGTTTAGGGTTTATAAAAGAGAATGAATCAAAAGTTTATGGAATAAGACACTCTGATCAACATAACAATGGCAGCTAACAATCCAAAGAAAGAGACGTATCTATCCGCGGTTATCCCCAAGCGTATCAGCCTCTTCGAGCAGATACAAGCCAACCAGCTCGAGAAGCTCAAGTCGCTGCCACACGATCCGATCAAGTAATAATTACTTACCTTACTTGTGTTGTTTATCTTTAAGGTTTTTCAAGTCTTTAAGAGATTGAATGATGGATGAATGTTGTGTATTTAGGGTTACGTTTCCAGATGGGAGCGTGATAGAAGGGAAGAGATGGGAGAGTACTCCAATGGATATCGCGGGGCAGGTTTCCAAAGGTTTGGTGAATTCTGCGTTGATTGCGGCGGTTAATGATGAGCTCTGGGATATGAGTAGGCCATTGGAAGGTGACTGTAAGCTTGAGTTTTTCAAATTTGATAGTGACAAAGGTCGGGACACTCTTTGGCATTCTAGTGCTCACATTCTTGGTCAGGTAAAAGAGTTTATTTAGTCTTATTTTTTTCAAAATTCATAGTTTCGTTTACTTAATATTCAAGAAATCACTAGGCTATAACCCACTCTTATCGTAAAGAAGGATTACTTATAATTATAATATTTACACATACAAAAGACTAAATTAGGTAAATTTGGGAATTTAAACTAACATTATTGATTATTTAAACATTTTTAAACTGATTTAGATCGATTTAGATTAATCATTAACCAATTTAAAACAGTTTTAATCGTTTTGAGTTACATAAATAGGATTTTAAGAATAGGCCTCTCCTAAACCGATTTTTTAGATCATTACATATGAGTATGAGTACGATTTTGGGTGCAGGCTCTTGAGCAGGAGTATGGATGTCAGCTATGCATAGGACCATGTACAACGAAAGGGGAGGTGAGTACTCGGTTTCAACATAACTAAGTGTCTCTTCTTTTGTGTGAAGACCTGCTTAAATGTAATGATGCTATGCAGTGGTGGCTTAGTTGTTGTGGATTTTTAATTTCAGGGTTTTTACTATGATGCATTTTATGGTGGCTTGGGGCTGAACGATGATCACTTCCCTAACATCGACGCAGGTGCTGCAAAAGCTGCTAAGGTATATTGTTTCTTCTTAGCTATAAGCTTCAATACATGTCCTGAAAGTGAAAATCGAATGGAATATGACACTCAATTTTTAGTTATATTTTCTATTGCTCTGATTCTTTTCTATTTACATCTCAGGAAGCGCAACCATTTGAAAGAATTGAAATGACAAAGGATCAGGCACTCGAGATGTTTTCTGATAATAAATTTAAGGTGTGTTAAAGCTACTATTAGTATCATTGAATTTATTATACATTCATATTTGTCCTGTTGTAATTTTTACTTGTGATGTTAATCAACTAGGTTGAAATCATTAATGATTTGCAAGGGGACAATACCATTACTGTCTACAGATGTGGCCCTCTTGTTGATTTGTGTCGTGGACCGCACATACCAAACACTTCTTTTGTGAAAGCATTCAAGTGTTTAAAGGTGAGTTGCTTCTATATCTCTAGGAGTTTCATCTAGATTCAGATTCTAGTTTTGTTTCTTGTGTTGACCAATATATATATTTTTTCTCAGGCCTCATCAGCTTACTGGAGAGGTAGCGAAGAGCTTAAGAACCCTGTGAGCTTGCAGAGAGTTTATGGGATATCTTATCCAGATCAGAAACAGCTAAAGGTACTCAAATACTTTTTTAAAATATTATGAATGATATGCATGAGCAGTCATGAACATAGCCAAGTGAAACACTAACCTATAACTTTCAAAATTTAATTAAAATATTTACACAGAAATAGGTTGCTAAATTTGTGAATCCTAATAAAAACTCGAACTAAATTGTTTATACCTTCAAAATCTCAAAACCGCCCCTGCTGATTATACTCTTACATAGAAATAGGTTCTGAATATGTATAATATATATCGTCTTTGTCTTGGTTGTAGAAATATCTTCAATATCTTGAAGAAGCCAAAAAGTATGACCACAGACTTTTAGGACAGAAGCAGGAACTCTTCTTTTGTCATCACCTCAGGTTAGTTCCAGTGCTAATATAGTGTGCTTCTCTCTTTATTGATATATATATACTCACCAGTCACCATCCTTGATCTTCAGTCCTGGGAGTTGGTTCTTCCTTCCACTAGGCACTCGTGTATATAACAAGTTAATGGAGTTCATAAAAGATCAATACTGGAAAAGGGGTTACACAGAGGTTTCTTCTAACCTCTCATCTCATATTTTTGATGTTACTTGATAAGTGTGTAGCGGCTAAACTAACCTTGCACTTGGCAGGTTATAACGCCAAATATGTACAACATGGAACTGTGGGAAACTTCTGGTCATGCTGCAAAGTACAAAGAGAATATGTTTACGTTTGATGTAAGTGTATATAAGATGACACTGTTACTCTAGCAAGCTTCTCTTTAGGATCCAATGTTTTGGCCTGAGCTAATGTTCCTTTGTGCAGATTGAGAAACAAGAGTTCGGGCTCAAACCTATGAACTGCCCTGGTCACTGCTTGATGTTCCAACACAGGGTTCGCTCATACAGAGGTGCACTTCTGTTCCTGTATTCTAGTTTAAAAGTTTATAGAAATAAAAGTTCACTGTATAATAAACCATCAAGACTCTCTCTTATAATAATTACTAAAGAAGTTGTCAAGTTTATCTTTGCTGACACCATCTTTTAACTGCTTATATGATCTGTAGAGTTACCTATTAGACTGGCTGACTTTGGAGTGTTACACCGCAATGAGGCAAGTGGAGCACTTAGTGGGCTGACACGTGTTCGACGGTTCCAGCAGGTATTATATTTTAATATCATTGCATAGTTTGCTTATTAATCATTTTCCCAGTTTCATGTTGTTTAATATGATGATGGCATACTTATTTCAGGATGATGCACACATATTCTGTACAGAGGATCAGGTTTGTGAAAGACTAGTCTCTCTGGCAATGTTGAGAGCTCCTTTTCCTCCTATTTTTTTTGTTAATGTTATATGTTTTCAGGTTATGGATGAAGTGAAGGCTGTGTTGGACTTCATTGACTATGCCTATACAATTTTTGGGTTTACCTATGAGTTAAAGCTTTCAACGGTACCATATTTGAACTTCTTTCACCAGTGTGTTTACCAAATTTTATAGACTTTGCATGATATGTTCCTAATTATTTTCATGTTTATTTGAATTTTAGAGGCCACAAAATTACCTTGGAGATTTGAAAACATGGGATAAAGCTGAAAATGATCTCAAAGTAGCCCTAGATGCTTTTGGAAAGAAATGGCAGGTATTGACACTTATCCCTCCTTAATGGATACTCAAGTTTATTCACTAATCTGCACTGATATTAATTTGCCATGTTCAAGAAATCGGGTAGTTAGATGTTTTATATGAGATTCTTGATTAGGCGGACAGCTATACCGATTTTTTGAAGTATAGACAAATTTTTGAAAACTAGAAAAATCGTTTTGGTCCTATATCGATTTTTAGAACACTGTTAATTTTGTGTTGTTTTGGCAGTTGACTGAAGGAGATGGTGCATTTTATGGCCCAAAGATAGACATCACAGTTTCTGATGCAATGAATAGGAAATTCCAGTGTGCTACATTACAGGTTATGATCCTCCTAACACTGTTTAGTTTTCCTTTTTGATAACAATGTCAGAGCAGGAGCTGATTATACTTTTATTATCTGCTCACACCAGCTTGATTTTCAACTTCCTGATCGATTCAAACTGGAGTACTCAGCTGAGGACGAAACAAAGAAGGAGAAGCCTAGACCTGTGATGATACATAGAGCCGTGTTGGGATCAGTGGAGCGTATGTTTGCCATATTATTGGAGCATTACAAAGGGAAGTGGCCCTTTTGGCTTAGTCCACGCCAGGCCATAGTTTGCCCTATATCAAAAAAATCAGAAGAATATGCATTAAAGGTCTGCACTCTTTATTTGATCACATGTTGTTCTTTAATTTGCCTCTAATAATACATTTTAAAATAGGTGAAAAAACAAATCCATGAAGCTGGGTACTATGTTGATGCGGACATAACATACAGAAAGATCGATAAAAAGGTAGTGGTTTTAATTGTTCTTGTGGTTGGTTGGTTGGTTTGGTAATATTGACTTGGAGAGTGATGATGATTGTGGTGTGTGTGTAGGTGCGAGAAGCTCAGGTTGCTCAGTACAACTACATACTTGTAGTTGGTGAAACTGAAGCTGCTACAGGACAGGTTAGTGATTGGTCTATTCTTTATATAGGGTCTCTCGAGCTTTGACTAATTTTGTGACATGTTCAGGTGAGTGTAAGGATAAGAGACAGTGCAGCCCACTCGGTGAAACGCATCGAGGATTTGCTGGAAGAGTTCAAGACCAAGACTGTTGAATATCAATGAGATCAAACTCTAGCAATGTTCAAGTTTTATGTTGTTAAGATGCATAATATTTAATAGTAATTTGTAAATTATAGTGAGCACATATTGAAGTGTTTATCTTCCAAGTTCAAGTTTGATTTTGGTCAGACACATAATGTGTATTTTTTTAGAGGTGGACAAAAAAAAATCAAACTGAACCGAATCAAATCACATTAATTGAACCCAAACCGATTTGAACCAAACCAAAGACTATTACTCCCTCTCTTTTTTTATATTTGACGTTTTGGAAAAAAAAAATTGTTCTAAATTATTTGACGTTTTAAATTTTTTATGTAAAATTTATTAGTAATTAATGTTAGATGAACAATGATATTATAATTTCTATTTTATTATTGGTTGAACTTTGGTTAAGTAAACAATTAATGATGTTTTTGTTTAGAAAATGATTAAAAATTAAATATTTCTTAATATATGTGTATAATCCTAAAACGTCAAATATAAAAAAACGGAGGGTGTATCAGATTATTCGTTTGAGATTTTCTCAATCTGAACGGTTCGGTTTTGTTCGGTTTAATTTAAAAATATTAGTATCTGTATACTTAATGAAGGTGGACGGGACCGACCCAAAACGACGTAGTTTTAAATTGAGGCAAAAATGGCTGTTCTCTCTCTTCTTCTTCGTCGAGGTTTATGAAGGGCTTTGATACACATCTCCTCCATCTTCAACCTTCTTCTAATGGTTTCTTGCCTAAAAGGCAAGGCGTAAACTTTGACCCTAGATCTTCTCCCTCTCCCTCTCCCTCAATGTTGAAGCTTTTCTCCTCCACCGCTTCACGAGCCCACCATCTGACTCCGGCGATTCGTCCCGGGGCGAGCTCAGTGGAGTCTCCGTTGGTCAAAGCGCTGAGTCACCTCACTGGGTTGAATCGGAGATCGACTTCTCTGGGTCGCCGTGTTTTCTTCTGCTCCGATAACGCGTCCGACGCAGCTGCTGCGGCAGAGGCCGAGACGAAAGCGGCGGAGTCCGATTCAGATGGGTCTGACTCGAAATCTTCGTCGGCGATTGTGCCCACTAACCCTAGACCTGAAGATTGCTTAACGGTTAGTTCAATTGCATAAAGGTTGTGGCTTTATGTATCAATATGTATTCAAGCTCAATTGTAATTGAATAAAGGTTTTGGCTTTATTGTATCGGTTTGTGTTCAAGCTCAATTGCAATTGCATAAAGGTTTTGGCTTTATGTATAGAGCAAATCTCATGCTTGTTGAAATGATTTACAAAGTTGTAAACTTTGGTTTATAGAATGTGTGATTTGTAAATGTAATGGCTTTGGGTGTTGCTTTATGAGAGATGCTTTTTCATCTTTGTTCTGTTAGTGGAGACATTTGAAAGCTTCCACTCTAGTTTGTATTTTGATTTATATCGTTTTTTTTAATTTGGGTTGAATGTTATTTGGAGCATTATACATTTGGATCATTACTGTTTGAGTGGATTTATGTTTCTATTGTGTAATTGCAGGTTCTAGCATTGCCGGTTGCACATAGGCCTCTTTTTCCTGGTTTTTACATGCCAATCTATGTCAAGGTTTGTCAATTCATCTTTTTATGGCCTTACTTCATTATAAAAAACTTGGTCTTGTTTAGACCAAAGGTCCTGACCAAGAGGAATAACCGTATGTAGAAGTAGATTCAATTGTTTGGTATCTAGTAGAGGCAGGAAGGATCATTGATTATCTAGTTACAAGAAAACACTGGAGAGAAATGAGTTATTAAAGTTGACACCGCATATACTTTGAAACATCTGCTGGTTTTATTTCTACATATGGGTGAACTCTGACCTGTAGCTGCCTTTTGCTGTGGTCAGGATCCTAAAGTACTGGCAGCTTTGCAAGAGAGCAGAAGACGACAAGCTCCATATGCAGGAGCTTTTCTTCTGAAAGATGACCCGTCAACTGATTCGTCTTCAAGCACTGACATGGAGAAAAACATAAATGAGCTGAAAGGGAAAGATTTGCTTAAACGGCTTCATGAAGTTGGGACACTTGCTCAGGTATCGTGTTGCTGCTACTGCTCTTTAGCTTCTTTTTGGTGTCCGTGTGATAAAATCAAAAGACATAACTAGCATTGCAATCCCTTGTTATTTCAGATTTCAAGTATCCAAGGGGACCAAGTTATCCTAGTTGGTCATAGACGGCTTCGCATAACGGAGATGGTAAGTCGTTAGATTAACATGGTTACACTAATGTTTTGAAAGACTTTATAGTTCCAAAGCTTGGCGATTCTTCAAATGTGTTCTTTGGTTTATCAAGTCACTTCTTTAACTGAAAAACTTATGTCCTTTACTCAGGTTAGTGAAGAACCACTTACAGTCAAAGTCGATCATCTTAAGGTACATTTCTACTTCTATGCTTTTCCTCATTTGATGTAAGACTTTTGATTGATTTTCCTGTTGGAACTCTGTAATGAATAAACCTTTTTTCTTGCTCTCTGTGCAGGATAAGCCGTTTGACATGGACGATGATGTCATCAAGGCAACATCCTTTGAAGTTATTTCAACGCTTAGGGATGTACTAAAGACAAGCTCACTGTGGAGAGATCATGTGCAGACATATACCCAGGTATTTTTTCTTCATGATTTTTCACTTGCGCAGGTTAAAAAAGAGAGGTCTCAGGGTACATGTATCTTAGCATATGTCTCTCAAACTTGTGTAGCATATAGGTGAATTCACGTATCCACGATTAGCGGATTTTGGAGCGGCAATATGTGGTGCAAATAGGCATCAAGCTCAAGAAGTTCTTGAAGAACTGGATGTAAGGAGTTTCACTGTTACTGCAGTTGTATGGTATTACATGCTTAAGTCAAAATCTAATTTCTTTTTTTTTGCTCGGCTCAGGTTCATAAACGTCTGCGCTTGACGCTGGAATTGATGAAAAAGGAAAGGGAAATTAGCAAGATTCAGGTATTTCATTTTCTTACTTTCTTGTGTCTTTCCAGGATGACAATAGATTTTTATTTTGTAATCCCTTTACAGGAAACTATAGCAAAAGCAATTGAAGAAAAAATTAGTGGTGAGCAACGCCGTTACTTGCTAAATGAGCAGCTCAAGGCTATAAAGAAGGTATGCTTCACAAATTGTTCTTGTTAGTTTCGTCCACATACCAGGTCTGTGTAGTATAGTCATTTTAATTCTGAAGTGATCCAATACAGGAGCTTGGTGTGGAGACAGATGACAAATCTGCACTGTCTGGTCAGTACTAGCTTAAAGTATCTTCATTTTCAAGTAGTCATTGTATATCCACATAAGAGATTCAGTGGCTTTAGTGACTGCAACTTATAGTCCGTTCTTTATTGCAGAAAAGTTTAAGGAAAGGATTGATCCTAACAAGGAAAAGATTCCAGCGCATGTATTACAAGTCATAGAAGAAGAGCTTACAAAACTGCAGCTGTTAGAGGCGAGTTCAAGCGAGTTTAACGTGACCCGTAACTACCTTGATTGGTTAACCATATTGCCTTGGGGAAATTACAGGTTTTCTACTCTTTCTTAGAGCTTTTGGTTTGGGAGAGACTGATAAAGAGAGGGATGAGAGTCCATGGCACCAGTTGTATTTGCTTTGTGATAACTGATGGATGAATCTGTTTATAAATTTGCAGTGATGAAAACTTTGATGTTGTGCGGGCACAACAAATTCTTGACGAGGATCACTATGGCTTATCTGACGTAAAGGAAAGGATACTAGAATTTATTGCGGTTGGAAGGCTCAGAGGCACTTCACAAGGTTTGATTACTTACACAGTAGTTGTAGCCTCTTTCTGATATGATCTTCAATGATTTATAACTCGGCTTCTGAAACTGGAGTGTATGTGTAACCAGGGAAAATCATCTGCCTCTCGGGCCCTCCTGGAGTAGGTAAAACTAGTATTGGTCGTTCTATTGCACGTGCTCTTAATCGCAAGTTTTTCCGGTTCTCTGTTGGAGGGTTAGCAGATGTCGCTGAGATTAAGGTATAAAGACTTTTGCTTTACTAGCAGGTCTTTTAGTCAAAACGAAACTGTAAATCATTCTCGTAATACCATGTTTAGGGGCATCGTCGAACATATGTTGGCGCCATGCCAGGAAAGATGGTCCAATGTCTCAAGAGCGTGGGGACAGCAAATCCTCTTGTTCTAATCGATGAGATTGATAAGGTAAATATCATGTTGGTATTAGCTTCTCGAAAGTTTCTCACCATCATTGTCATATACTAGCTCTGCAATAATATTGTTTTATCTATCCTGGGCAGCTTGGGAGAGGCCATGCTGGTGACCCAGCCAGTGCTTTATTGGAGCTTCTGGATCCAGAGCAAAATGCAAATTTTCTGGACCACTATCTTGACGTTACTATTGACCTCTCAAAGGTTACTAATATGATCAATGACCAAACAGCAAATGTGATAGTAGGCTGTTTGAATTTAGTTGCTGATCCATTTTCCTACAGGTTTTATTTGTGTGCACAGCAAATGTGATAGACATGATTCCAAATCCTCTGCTGGACAGAATGGAGGTGATTAGTATTGCTGGGTATATCACTGATGAGAAAGTTCATATCGCCAGAGACTATTTGGAAAAGACCGCACGTGGAGATTGTGGTATCAAGCCTGAACAGGTCTTACTTTCATCCTATTCTCCAGTTGTCTCTGGTCTTGAGTAATTTTCTTGGAATCACATACTTTCTCCTGTAATTTTCTCAGAACTTTGTACTACTTGCAGGTTGAGGTGAGTGATGCAGCTCTTCTTTCATTGATAGAAAATTACTGCAGAGAAGCAGGAGTTAGGAATCTCCAGAAACAGATCGAGAAGATTTACAGGAAGGTAAGTTTTGGTACAAGACTCTGAATCTGTTCCCTCAAGCCCACATCTAACAAGAATTACTTTTCATTTGTAGATTGCTCTTAAATTAGTGCGTGAAGGAGTGGTACCTGAAGAGCCTGCAGTTGCAGTTGATGCCGAAGAAGCTGAAATTGTGACCAAGCTTGACGTGGAATCCACCGAGAACCATGTTGAAGAAAACCCTGTCTCCGCTGCTAAAGAACCAAAGGAAGAGGTTCCAAATGAGAAGATGGCGGTTGAAAAAGTTATGATTGATGAATCAAACCTTGCAGATTATGTAGGCAAACCTGTGTTCCATGCTGAAAAGCTCTATGAGCCCACACCGGTAGGAGTTGTGATGGGTCTAGCTTGGACATCAATGGGTGGTTCAACATTGTACATAGAGACAACTGTTGTGGAGGAAGGTGAAGGTAAAGGTTGTTTGAATGTAACTGGTCAGCTCGGTGATGTGATGAAAGAAAGCGCACAGATCGCTCACACAGTCGCTAGAAAGTTCATGCTGGAGAAAGAACCAGAGAACCAGTTCTTTGCAAACTCCAAGCTTCATCTCCATGTTCCTGCAGGAGCTACACCCAAGGACGGTCCAAGTGCAGGCTGCACTATGATCACATCATTGCTATCACTTTCCATGAAGAAACCTGTTCAGAAAGATCTTGCAATGACTGGAGAAGTCACTCTAACTGGTAGAATTCTTCCTATTGGTGGGGTAAGTTAGTCTCACTCTATTAATGTTTTATGGACATATTACAGAACTTGCTGCAAGTTTCTTACACAAAAATATTTACAGGTGAAGGAGAAAACCATAGCGGCGAGGCGGAGTCAGGTGAAGACTATAATATTTCCGGAGGCAAACCGGAGAGACTTTGAAGAGCTTGCGGAGAATGTGAAAGAAGGGCTTGATGTTCACTTTGTGGATGACTATAAAAAGATCTTTGAGCTTGCCTTTGGCTCTGACAAACAACAAGACTGAGAGAACTCAGCAGTTCTGACCACCTTCCTCTGTTGTCTCCATCTACACAAGAAAACCATTCTTGATTCTTTCTTTGTTTTTCTATATACTTTTTCCCTTCAAGAAGGGTCACACTGTAACAATTTTATCATTAGGATAGTTTATTTATGTGGTTGGACCTTTGTGGTATATTCCCACAGTCGGATCATGATGCATCAAAATAAAAATGTTATCTGCTTGTTATACTATGAACAGATTGGTGTATGACTTGCCACTGTTGCTAGAAGTCATTGTAGGACAAGATTTTTTCCGTTTCCTTTAAGCAGAACTCCTTTACTGGGATGAAGGACAAGACTGTTTCATCATAATGAAGGACAAGTAACATATTATTTGCATGTCATTCCTTCTTTAAGAAGAGTACAGATTAGGAGAAACATTGGCTACTTTTTACTTTTATCTCAACTCTCATGTCAGAGAATCTATCACATAAAGAAACACTAACCAGAAGCTTCTACAATGCAGAGAGAAGATCAGACTCAAACAAGGCAGAAACTAACTCTTTTCATTGGCTTCAATGTTCTTCTTTGAACACCGAGACAAGATCATTAACCAAACCATCAACCAGCGTAGATACTATCTCTCCCTCAATGTCAATACCTTCTTCATTAGCCTCTCTCTCAAAATCAAGCCAACTCCCTTCTAAACTACTCATTTCTTTCTCAACAAGCTCATCCATCATCATCTCCTCCATCTTCTTCAATCCGTGAATCTCTCTGTTCAGTTCTTCTGCTAACCAATCTCTATGTTCAAACGAAATTCCGTCTCTCCACAATAGTCTTCCGCAGCTACCCCTAAACATCTGCTCGCATTTGAGCGCTAAGGACTTGTTGACAAAATCAAACAGTGTCTTTCTCTTGAGCTTGGCTGCTGTTGCTTCTCCTTGGCCTTCCAGTTCTTTAAAGAGGCTAGCAGGTAATACGTCAGTAGCCATTCCCAAAGCGAATTCTTTCACCATTAGTTGGTCAGAACCGAGGATCACAGATACGTACTCAACCTCCCAGTCTAGCCTTTCTGTGGTTTGTCTACAATCTGAGAAACCCTTGTTGCAAGAGCTTCTGAGATCATCTGGTTCTGTTACAGTGCTAATGCTGCTAACTTCATGCTCTTCTGCATGCATCATCTTCTTTTCCGGAAGAAACGAAGTTAAACAAAACATAACTAGTTAGAAAGTCATTAAAAATGTAGAAAGATTTGCATGTAGACACAGTGCCAAGATACTAAAACTATAGAATGCTAAAATGAATGTAGATTGGATATTCTATCTATTAGCTGCATCAGGAAGGAACTAACCTGAAGTTTTTGTTTTTCATAGGATGAAGTGCAGTCAGAAACAGGTTCACTCTCTGATACTTTCTCCAGATCGTTTTGGGTCGACTTGTCATACTCTGATGAAGATGAAACCATCCAGTTCACCCCATTCTTTGTACTGGAACGTGAAGACTCTTCTTGAGTCAGGCTACAGCTAGAAGACTCTTCTTGAGTCAGGCTACAGCTAGAAGACTCAAGCTTAGAAGTCAGCTCTCTGAGCTTTTTCTCTAACAGAACATTAAAAGAACTGGCGCCAAACATATCGAAACTAACTGCAGACTCTGTGTCTTGGTCAGTTACTTGAGTGGAGGATAGTGAATCAGATGATAAACCTTTAATGGGGGATGAGAATGTGAATGAAATCACATCTACTTCCTTTTTCTGATCATCATTGCCTGAATGCAAGCTACCATCAATGGTAATGTTACATTTGATCACATTTTCACCCCTTTTAATCCGTTTATCATTGGAGATTCCACATTCTTGCATCCCATTATGTGTTTTCTTGCTCCGGGGAAGAGTCTTTTTACAGGACAAAGATAGAGAAGTATTCTTTCCTGCCGACGCTATCGATCCACTCTCCACAGGAACCTTGTTGACAATTTTATTAATCACTTTGCTGCTTTTTTGGTTTGAAACAGGGGTCTTTGACCGTTGGTTGTCCCTGCAGTTCTGTTTCTGCACACTTTTTCCCGAGCCAACGAGAGGTCCTCTGAGACCATTCTGGCTTTTGACTATGCGCTTTTTAGGTTCTGCTTTCTCCTTATGGTTTGCAGAGTTTCTAATGACACTTATGGGGGTTGTGCTGGCCTTTGCTTGTGCAGATACATAAGGTGGCTTCGCTTTACTCTTCAAACCATCAGAACTGTTTTTCCCCATGAATTTACTAGTGGAAGGTGTCGTGACTGATGTTGATGCTCTCTTCTCGTTGAATGTATCATTGGGGACTTGGCGGCTTGACACTTTCTTTGCAGCTTCTAATTTCTTTCTTAAATCTCGAATTCCTCATAGGAACTGGTGAAGGAGAATCTGATGGCGAAAACCGAGTTCTAGTAACCATCCTAGGACTTGGTTCAATCATTCTTGAAGCTGCTTCCATTACATAAACGAGGTTCCTGGATGGGACAAACCCAGGACTCCTGATAGGAGACAAGAGTCTATTGTTGGCAACAGAGACCGGTTTAGCTAACCTAGGAGGGAAATTTTCAGACTGAAACCTCTCAATCGGTCTGTTGCGGCTTGAACCCAAATGTTC
Source organism: Moricandia moricandioides (assembly GCA_905132885.1). Taxonomy (NCBI): domain Eukaryota; kingdom Viridiplantae; phylum Streptophyta; class Magnoliopsida; order Brassicales; family Brassicaceae; genus Moricandia; species Moricandia moricandioides. Next base: position 52,454 of record CAJHQQ010002270.1, read on the forward strand.
CCATGATACTCCATCATAGTCACTACGGAGATTGACATAACCAAGATTCTCATATGGATTCCATTTGTTTGTGTTTCTTGAATGTCTGACGAAGAATGGATCAAGATCAGTATTAAACCGAGGTTCCTGGTCATTTGGTACCGGTAAAGACTCTAAACCCATGAGCCTCGCAACCACACTCGGGGCTCTTGTCCCCTGCCCATCATCACTGGTAACAGAAGATGCACAACAGCTTCGAGTCACTTCTTGAGTTGTAGTTCCAATTCTTGCCAATCTTATCAACCTCATTCTGCATAAAAATCATATTCCACTAAATAAACACGAGACAAAACTGTTGTCACTTGACTTTATCAAGGTAATAGTATTGAGGAAACTCACAAGAGAAGGCCTCGAGAGGTTTTGAGCATTATGTTTTGTCTGCTTTGGTTCTTCTGGTACAAAAACAAGAAGATAGAACTTGAGATTACTGATTAAAACAAAAACCAAAACATGTTACAACCAGAGATCTTGAAAACAAAAGTGCACTGCCTTAAACCATATAATCAAATCCTTCTAACCAGAAGTACACTATCTTAGAGCATCTCCAAACCATTACTATCTTTGCCTCTATAATAAAATTTAGAGGCAATTTCACTCCAGTCGATTGCTATTTCTTCCTCTAAAAGCTATATTTACGAGAAGAAATAACAATCTCTACTTTCTACTCTATATTTTGAACAATGCTATTATAGGGGAATACATCAGAGCAAACTTAATATCTATTATAGAAAAAAAATAGCAAAGAACACATTGGAGATGGTCTTAGACAAGACAAACTACATGCTACAAGAGAGTTAACAAGAACTGAACTAAACATTGCTAGTTAGTTGTGAACATTACAAAGGCAATACTTGTAGACACACACCTGAGAGTTCCGAGCTGCCGGAAGAAAAGAGCTTCTTCTTCCGTGATTTTCCAGGCCAGTCAAATAGATTTAAAAACCCTCCTCTGGATCGTTTCCTCTCAACAACCTCCATTTTTGTTTAATCATTCCATCTACAGATTACAATCAATGAATCACTTTCCTGGAATGCAACTTACAAGATGCAGCTAAAACGGGATCTTGATTCAAAAACTGAACTAGATAACCAAAGAAAAAGAACAAAGATTGTAGAAACATTAATAACACTGACCCAGATTATTAATCTACAGTAAAAAGTGGAACCACATGATAATAACAGAACAGAGCTGTGAACAAGACAAAGAGAACCAAACAATGTCGACACAGAAAGAACAGAGCTGTGAACCAGATTACCTATTAGGTTACTTTGGGATCATGCCAAAGACTTAAACTTTCACTTATGGGTACAGATTTTGAGACGTATAGAGTCAAATGTAGCAACGGGAAGAGGGGACCCAGAGTTAGAGGTATGCAGAAGATGTAGCTAGCCCTAGAAGCGACCAATTAAGGTGAGGTGGTGCTTTGTGTTCCTCAAACACACAACAATTGAGAAATTGAAATCGATGAAAATGTTGAAAACACCAATGAATCAGAAGAAAGAGAATGGCAAAAAAAAAAAGGAGTGCTTTTTTTCAGCAGAGGAACTTGAAAGAAGAGATACTAAACTACACAGTGTGGATTGATGTGACGAGAGAGAGAGAGAGAGAGAGCAAGATAACAGCGTTTTGAATTGTCCACTCTCTCACTCCACCTTTAAATTAAGGATCTAAAATAAGGTTCATAATCAAAATAGCACTTAAGTAAAAAAAAAGATAAAATAGGCTTCTTTAAAAAAATTATTTTATATTTAATTTAAAGAAATATTTTAAAATATTTATTTTAGATTTTATATTATAAATCTAAAATTGTAGGCACTGAACCTTAATCTTCAAACCCAAACCTACTTTCAAAAACTAAATCATAATTCTAGACTAATTAATTCAATGGTTATATATATTTTAACTCTTTTAATAAAGGTTATTTTTATTATTTTTACTTGTCAACTATTTTTTTTGGTGTAAATGTCCATTATGAACTAGTTTACTTGCTTTGTTTTAATTTTAGTTTTGTGTTTTCAAATTTTTTTTCGGTAATTCATACATGTTAGTTTATAGAGGCAATTTAAAAAGTTAATAGTGGTTAAAAAGGCAAAAATACACCTTCTTACTTTACTATATTGCATGTTTGATAGGTTTTATAGTTTTATACATTTTATTGGGTATTTAAAAAGATGAAGACAAAACGGAAAAAAAAATGAAAATAAGTAAAATCATAAAGATTCATTTATTATGTTGGCCTTTGAGTTTAAGCTGCATATAATAATAAATTTTCGTAAGATAATTATGTATGTATGTGCAGTCAAAACATTAGTTCTTTTAAATTAATTAATGTATCTTTTTAATTTTTATTTTATAAGAAAGTGGATATCTTCTGCATATAATCCAAATTGAATATATAGTTTAAATCTTGGAATTTTCTAAGGCGACGATCTAGTATTGACGAATGAACTATAATGAGTACAAAGAAAAAAAAAAGTTGAATAATATTCAGTCTAATTAGCTAGCATAATGAGAAATCGACCATACATATGTTTCTTCTGTTCGGTTATGGAAACATGCAAAAAAACTTTATAGTATACAGTGCACACGTCTAATAATGCCAAATCGCAACAATTGTAACCACAAAATGGGTTTCCGGACTCCACTTTCTAATATTCCTAAATAATTTAGTACGTTAGATCGTGTTTTTGTGTAAAAAGTTTGTCCACTAGTGTTCTTGAAAGCGAATCGAATAATACTTTTTTTTTTTTGACAAAAGGTTTGAATCAATAATACTTGCTACTGAGAGCTTGTCACTGTCAACTTTTGGTGCATCATCACGTCCAACGTTTCTCTGAGATGGGATGCATGCTAAAGATGGTAAACGAGTAATCTTCTTGGTCCATTTTCATTTAGTATCTGCAAATATCATGTAAAGAAGAAAATGAAACACAAACCTTGATGTTACAAAAAAAGATGAGCAAGATTACTCAAAGAAGATTGTTGCTCATTTCTTAACTGAACAAAAGAAGGATGGTATGCCAAAGGATGGTAGCCACGCCACCAGAAGCAAATGCTACACCACTTGGAATATCATTAGCTTTCAAATTACAAAATAAATGGACTTTTTTGCTGAATAACCAATTTTAGAATGAAAATTAAGTAAATGACAGTGATTTTGACATAATGTAAAAACTAACATTTACACCATCATTCATCCGGTTATACCCTTTTACTTTGTCATTATCCGGTAAAGATGTGTTCTATGTGTCTATGTAGTAAGTTATTGTAGAGGAAATAAGTTATCCACGTCACCCGTTTATTGGCCACATATACATGCACTAAGTGTTCTATTCTATATCGTTGAAATAGTATAGGATATAACCTCACCCACAATACATATATACTACTAAACATTATCCAAACCCCAACTCCTATATACTAAACCCCAAACCCCAATCTAAACTCAAACCCAAATATAAGCTATAATATATATTCCACATGAAAGAACAAGGAGTCATCCACAAGTTTATTAAACGTATAAATATGCATCGAGTGTTTTATTCCATATCGTTGAAGAAGTATATGCTTAAAACTCTATTCACAATCCCTAAATACTAAACATTACCGGAACCCCAACCATAAATACTAAACCCTAAATATAAATCCTAAACTCAAATATCAACCATAAACCCAAATAGAATGGAACAAAATAAATAGTATAGTACATATTAGATAAATTATGAAATATCTATATTTGTATGTAAGAAGTTCATGTTGACCCAAACCTCAATCCATATGTGGCTATAAAAAACATGATTGTACTGTAATAAAAATTTCTCTCGCTGGATATAATATAATCGACGAATCATATTTTTTTATTCTTATAACATAATGGGGAGTCAAATTATGCATATAACAAACATCACTCAAATAATTACTACATATATAAACTCCATTTCTTAAACATGACAGAAAGGAAAATGATGTCAACAGTAGAAAAACGATGATACAAAATAAATGAAGACTTTATTTTTCATGTACAATACATAGTATAGACCCTATACAAATAGTACATTGTCCATTCTATTTATATACAAAAAATTATAATATAGAAATTCTATATATAATATAATTGTAGATCATATCCCCACATTCTCCCTAAATACTAAACTTTAAATCATATTCACTAAACTCTAAACTCCAAAATAAAATAAATATTTAGTTATAATATTTTAAATAAAATATAAGGATGAAAATAATATACTATATTTTGTAATATTAAACTATACTATACTATAATTTATTCTCACTAAATATAGTATGGACGGTAAGTCATCTTCTACATACTCTTCTTTTTCCTGATACAACGACAAATATTGACTGGTCCACCATCAACACTTTCACCACTATTTTGCATAATACTCTGGGTGTGCAATGGCACAAGCTCCATAACCAAAAAACAGAGTATGAAAACAAGAAGATGAAGACAATTGCTTTTGGGTTTCTCTAGAACAGTTACCGATAACAAAAACCATTGGAAGAGAAGATAATACAGAAATATTTGTTGCTAAAATAGAAGCAAAAGAAGAGACAAACAGAGCATCGATCTGTGAGGAGGAGAAAGAAAAAAAAATAAAAGAATTTAACCGGTTATTTACAAAGGGCATTTTGGCATATATTTCATATAATATGTTGAATATCGTGGTCAACTTTTTTTTTAGTTAGATACCTAATTATAATTTGTTTGATAGCTATTAGATGCAATTTCCCATAAATATAACACCATTGAAAAGCTTAATTATGGAAAGAATATCTTAAAATAAGTTGGTTAGGGAGAATCTATATAAGCATTATTAGGGGTGGACAAAAAACCCAAACCGAATCAAACCGACCCAACTCAACCGAAGTTAAACCGAACCCAACCAAACCGATGATCTAATATGTTTTTATCTATTAATAAATTATATATATATTAACATATTGGGAATTATTTAGTTAAGGTTTTTTTTCTTAACTTTTATGTTTTTAAGTTATGATACAAATAATACTCTTATATAGATTATCTAGTTCTAATACTAATATGTAATACCTAAAGATTGTACAAAAAAAACTAAAAACTATTAATCATCTAAAGTCTTGTCGTCGTTTTGTCTCGTAAATTATCTAATTTCTATTGTCTAAATGTAAGATTATCTAACATAAATTCTTCTAAAATCAAGATCAAAGGTATGCAAATATTCTTTTAGTATGTTAATTAATTTTATAATCAAACTAATACCAACATATTTTATAACCAAAGCGAACTGCACCAAACCAAATCAAACCATAATAAAATGAACCGAACTAAATCTAAATCAAACCAAACTAAACCGAACCAAACTAAACCCAAACCAAGCCGCAACCAAATCTACTTTGGTTTTGATTGGGTTGAATTTTATAAAACCCAAATTAATCAAACCAAACGGAACCCAAACCGAACTCGAAACTAAACCGATATACCCACCCCGTAGTATTATCTCTTTTGACAATTATTTTAGGACAAATATGTATGGAAACAAAAAGCTTATGCACAATAAACAAAAAAAAAATCTGTTAAGAAAAAATACTAGGATGTCATGTGATTAGCAGGAGTTACATGTACTCTGACTCATTCATGAGTGTGTGTATACATGAAGAAAAAAACATTTCTAGAACGCTAGTTACAAATATATCCAAAACTCTTTTAAAAGCGACTCCGAAATTGAAGAATCTAAAATACTTCTAATGTGGAGGAGAGCACTACAAAAGACATCCCCTAAAAATAACAATTAAGGAGGATAAATAAAACAAATTTCAATTATAAACACTAGATTCAAATTAAAAGAAAGGTTTGCATCCTTATATGGATTCAAACCTTCCTTTGGGACACATAAGCAAATGAACAATTAAGACTCTCCTTTAATCTCTCATTTGCACATCAAACTTCACAAATGAACCGGAATACGTATAGTTATGATCACAACTTAACATGTCTTCAAAAGTTTACAAAAAAAAAAAAAAAAAAACTTAGCATGTCTACATCCCACAGAAGAAAAGATTAACATAGCATATTAATTATTACAAGTGAACCATATAATAACAGTATGAAAGACACGTAAAAAGTGATTGGTTAACGAAATGGTTATCAAACTTAGATATCAATCAACAGTTCGTTTGACTATTCGGCATCTCTTAGTTTCCTTCCGGTTTTTCCTCGAATTTGGAAGGAAAGTTTCAAGAAAAATATTTATACATATTTATATATTTTGTAAAAGTTATCTATAAAATTACATTGTTTATTGGCTGGAAAACAATTTCACAATAGCTCTTGGAAACTTTAATTTTGTTATATACGTTACTTCCTCCTAACCTGTATAAACAATCAAAATTCTCTAACCTTTTGTTTTTTTTGGTTATAAAGAAAACCCTATTTTATATCAATTTTTGTAAGTTCTGAATCTTCAAACTGCATTGTTTATTGGCCGGAAAATAACTGGACGTGTGGACTTCTTCCGCTATGGCTTTTTTTTCTTCTTAAGAAAACCGTTTGTGTCGTTTTATTTGGTTTCCATCAAAGAGGGAGATTGTCCATCAGCAGAACGCGTTAATGAAGAAAAAAGAATGTTCTAATATGGGGATTTCAATTTTACTTCAATTTTGATACTATTTTTCAAATATACTATTAATAAATAATTATTTTTAAAATATATTAAATTTATGAAAAAATAAACTAAAATATATCTAGAGAAATTGTTAAAAATATCACAAGTTAAATATCACTTTTCAAAAATACCTTCAATCAAAGATATATTAACATTTGAGTTTACATTTTAATGATTATTGTTTACGCTTTAGTGTCAAATGGGTGGAGTTGAGTTTCTAAATATTTTAGATATTTAAAAAAATAGTTTAATCTATTTTCACCATAAATTTAAAAAGTTTTTTTGAAAATAATCATTCTTTAATAATAAATTTGAAAAATGAAATCAGAATTATGGTGGAATTGAAATTTTCTCTATCTAATATTTATCTTCATCTTGTACTTCCAATCTTGAAAACATTAAATATTAAATGTTATTGTATGATCATATACTACTTAAAACGCGTTATGTGTACTCTCACCTAAACGTGGTTTTAGGGGTCAATGTGCTTTTAGTTGACGATCGAGCCTTGTCAACGGTTCTTTTTGGCTGTTTTATAGTTTTTCAAATGTTTAAAAATTGAAATGTTTCAACAGTATATGGTGAAAGATCGTTTGTAGTTTTACTTGTTTAGATTTTTTTTCTTAACATGGAGGTATTTGGTTCACAAAGGAAAAAAAATACCAACAACTAGTCCGATCTCCTCCGGTTTTCTAATGAGATCTAAGATATAGTTTCATCTTCTTTGGCCCAACAGTACGTAGTTTTATTAATTTATTTTGTCCCAAGTTCTTCATTTTATCACTAAGCTACCAAGGCTTGATTATTTGTTTAGATTTTGATAACATGATCAAACTACTTTCCTTTTTAACAAGGGATCAAACTATTACTAAATTTAGAAAATGCAAAATTTATACTATAACTATTGGAATTGAATCATCAGTAAGTGTATGAGCAGCCGAGTAGGGATTGATTGTGCATGGTAGCACCATAATAAGAGTTACGGTTTCTCACGTCAAGTCAATGATGGAGAAACGGACAAACGCGTTTAAACTTTAAAGTGATTATTTAAAACGCGTAAATAAAAATGCAAATAAATCCAGAATCGTATGACAACAACAGCAATAATAAAAAATCCAAATCTCACGTCTAGTTAATATTCATAAAATTAAGATTGCAGTTATCGACAATTTTCATAATGTAAAAGGTTAATAAACTTACAACTAAGGACTAATATTTAGTTACATATGTTAAAGGAAAGACTATTAATTAAAGAAATCAGAAAGTCTAGTTTTAAAAGAAAATCTTAGGTCAATGATATTGTTCTCTTTCTAGATCATATATTAGCTAAAAAATATCAGATCTATTTCATATCGATTGAGACATTTCTGAACGCGTATAATGGTCAAATTATTCAGATGAGATACATAAAAATGATTTAGAAAGAAGGACATATAAGAAATTGAAATAAATATAAATAGGGAATAGTTTCAACAAGAGTCTTAAAAGGTTGTAGAAAATAAAAAAAAATATAGATTGAGTTACTAAACTATAATTCTAGTTTATATCCGAATTTTCCAATATGCGGAAATATTCTTATAAACCTTTATATGATTTTAAGTACATGTACATGTTTGGTCGGATAGGGTATATTCTAGGTTATAAGAAGCTAAATTTTATAAGTTTGTACCAAATGTATCAAACAGCAGCTGATTTGGTAACGAATAGATAAATGACACTAAACAAGTGTCCTTATGCTTAGTTTAAATTAATTAACAAAAAAAAAACTAAATAACTAACTATAGCATGGTTAATGAATAGCACTTCTAAACTCTAAGGAGATTAGAAGGAATCTTCCTGGAAATTCATGTGCTACTTTGTCAATGTGCATCCCCTTATATATTATTCTCCCATCAACTACACTCTCTCACAAACTCATCTCTTGCTCTCTTGCTCTCTTCTCTCTCACACACAAAGATCCTTTTTTTTAAAGACTTAATAAAAAATCTGATAACAAAAACACAAACGAAAAGTGATCAATGAAGATGCAACACACCCCTTTTCATGGGGTTACTGGGTACAGTGTTTTAAAACCTCATAAACTAACATTCAAGAAGTGAGTTTCTTCCATCTTATTACAAGACAAATGTTTTTTTTTGTTTTGTTCTGTTGATTTTAGAACAAGGGTTTTTTTAAGTTTTGAGTTTGTTTTTTTCTCATGTAAACTACCATAGAGCTGTGAAGAAAGTGATGAGAGATCGGTCTACTAAACAATTCATGATCCAGATGGAGAACATGATCAGAAAAATTGTGAGTTTTGTCGTCCACTTCAATTACAATACACATAGCTTATCTAAAATCGTAATTAATCAAGAAATTAGTTAAAATTAATCAATTAATCCTACATAGCCGCCAGCTTTGACTGACTTGTTCTTCGCTCCCATTTTAGTTTATGTGGTTTTAAAATTTGTGGGCTCAACACTATTGTATGGTCAAATTATATACATATAAATATGAAGTATTAATTATAAAATTGTATAAGTACACGTGCTTCTCTTTATATCGCTTGCATGCAATTGCTTAGTTATACTTATATACAATGATATATTGTAAACTAGTGACTAATTGTGTTATTTTTTTTTAATGATCTAGGTTCGAGAGGAGCTTGATCGTGTTATTACACAACCTCATCTCTCCACGTCATGGTCTCCAATCGAGCGTTCGCGTTCAGAAACGCCGTCCTCGCGTTCACGTTTCAAGCTGCGTTTCATCTACTCACCACCGTCTACGATATTCACGGGAGCCAAGATCGAAGCCAAGAACCGTTCTCCCGTAACCCTCGAGCTCGTGGATACATCCACGAACTCACGAGTCGTCTCGGGACCGCTCTCGTCTTGTCGCGTCGAAGTCGTGCCGTTGTACGCTGAGTTCACGGAGGGAAGCTGGACCGTTGACGTATTCAAAGGGTATATTGTCAAGCAACGCGAAGGGAAACGTCCGTTACTCACCGGAGACTTAACGGTGACGCTTAAAGACGGCGTTGGAGTGTTTGCCGGAGTTGTTACTTTCTCGGATAATTCGAGCTGGACTAGGAGTAAGAAGTTCCGGTTAGGTGCTAGACTAACCGGTGGTGGAGCCGTGGAGGCGAGAAGTGAAGCCTTTAAAGTTAAAGACCAACGTGGAGAATGTAAGTATTCTAGCTGTCTGAAATGGTTAATAGCGTTTAGAGTGAAATATTAAAACAAATCACTTAGATAGCACAAAAAATGACAAAATAATTTACTAAGAAAAAGTCTTAAAACTAACAATATTTTTAAGATAAAATTAGTAAATTACTTTAAACCTAAAAATTCTTACGTTAATAGTCTTACTGTGCGGGGAAATTTCGGTTTTACCACAAGTTGAATACCATTTTTCAAATTTACCATTAATAAATGAATATTTTCAAAATACCATAAATTTATGATGAAAATAGACTAAACTAATTTTTCTAAATATTTATAAAACATTTAAAAACTCAACTCCACCCCTCTAACATTAAACCCTAAACATTAATCACTAAAGTGTACATTCAAATGTTAATATAATTTTGATTGTGGTATTTTTGAAAAATAGTATTTAACTTGCCGTATTCTTCGCAATTTCTCTTACACTAATCACACTTCCTAAATATTAAATTCTAAACTCTAGTTACTAACAAACTGAAATACATAATAAAAGAAAACATGTAATTTTTACTTAATAATATTTTTATATTATATTTTGTAGAATAATGTAGTATTTCTCAATTGTCAATAGTTTTTATTTTCTACAATTTTTGGTTATGCAGCTTATAAAAAACATCATCCTCCGTACCCCGGTGACGAGGTCTGGAGACTGGAGAGAATAGCGAAAGTTGGCGTTTCGACGAAGCGTTTGGCTGAACATAATATTATTACCGTCAAGGATTTTCTCCGTTGGTATGCAGTCGATTCAGATGCACTATACAACGTAAGATTGTTATAAACATAAAAAAACTCAAATGAGTCTTCAAAGTATATATATATATATATATAAACCTAAGTTACAAAAAACAAAGTATATAAACCAAACCTAAGTTGTTGTTTTTAACAGCTACTTGGTGGAGAGCATATTGTTGTTGGAGGGATCTCAAAGAAAACATATGAATCAATTGTATCTCATGCTAAGCAATGCGTTTTGGACGAAGCAGAGTGTTACATCTACAACGCAACAACTGCTCTTGGGGTGTCGCTTATTTTCAACTCTGTCTATGAAGTGATCAAAGTGTGTTTCAGTGATGGCACGTTTCAGAATCCAGATCAGCTACCAACCTATCAGCTCGACGAGTTAAAGCGTGAAGCGTATCAAAACCTTAACCAGTTTAGGTCCTTGCAGTGCACGCTAAACCCTAGACTACAGCCCAATAACTTTCAAGGTATATACATTTTGGTCACGGTGTAAGACTATCATTAACTCCAGTTTCTTAACTAGGGTTCTTAGCTTCGAATAAGAGTCGGTTTTTAACAGAAAAGTATTAAAAAAAAAAACCAAAAAAAAAGTTAAGAATCCCAGTTAGGAAATTGAGGTTAATCATGTTCTAAAGTCTTTTGATATGTAAATATCTAGATTTAATAATGATGATTTTTTTTTGAATATTTAGGAGTTTCGATACCATTAGACTCTTTGAGCTCTCTTTACTTCACAGCTTCAAACTCCATGGTCCAACCAGAGATGCTGATGAGTTTTGAAACTTCACCAGCCACGACTTCGTTTCATATGGAGGGAAAATTCATGCAAAGAAACAGCTTCAAGGTTAGTGAACACGACCCGGTGCAGAGTGAATCACAAACTGTAGGGACAAGTGGTTGTTATATGGAGAACACTTCAGCTCATGACTTGCACTCGAACTGGTCACTTGGTGCAGCGGATTGGGAGCAACAAATGAATAACAGTTATTGTGTTAGCGTGTCTGGCACGGAAGAAGCTGGAACGTATGATGTTCGTATTGCAAACATTAATGTGGGATCTCCAAGAGGCAGGTGGTGTAAGGTTAAGGCAGCTTTTAAGATCCGTGAAGTTTGGAAACTCACAACTGCTAGAAATAGATCAGGGAAGGCTTGTAAGAACAACCCTTGCCTACTGTATTAGATTCACAGGTTTAAGATGTGTAAATGTTATATTTGTGTGTAAATGTTAAATAGATCCCGGCCATTGACTGTTTCCAATGGTTTAATAAGTACTGGGGATTAGTCTTTCTGTAAAACAAGTTTGATATGTAACTCTCTACAAAAAAAAGAGGCTATATTGTATATATGACCAGAGGTTGGCTAATTATTTTGTACAATTTATATATAACCAGAGGCTATATTGTACAAAAAAGGCTATATTGTATACATAACCAAATAAGTTTACATGTTTTATATTTCAAGTATTTGCTTAGCCCTTAAAAGTAAATTGATTTATAGCAAAGGGTTGTCACTTAGAACAATTTCAATGGGAGTTTCTAACTCTGGGTTCTCAAAATATATATATATATATATTTATATATATATATATTTATATATATATATATTATATATATATATATATATTATATATATATATATATTTATATATATATATATATATATATATATATATTTAATTATGGGGTGCATAAAACTTTTGGGTTGAGTTTCCGGTAAAGTTAAAAATCTTCAAAAATAAATACTAATATAAGCATATACATACACATAACCTCTGAGCGAGAATCTCCCATTGGGGTTGTCCTAACATAATCAACTTTTAAATCAAATCCCCACTTATTATCTTAAATGTTAAATGTTTGCTTTCACTTGGCCAGCACTTGCTAGAAAATAATCTATTGTGTTTGGGAAGACTATTTTATTGCCTTGTGTCTCCCTTTATAATATGCGTACTTTTTCTTATTGAAGAAGAAGAAGACCAACAAAAAGTCTATGAGTAAGTGAACACATTGGTGGCTTTTGTTTCATTACTTTTTTTTTTGTCTTCACGTGAACAAGTTTGCAGAATCTGCGGTTTGCTCTACTTTATTGTCTCTAAATACATCCACGCACTCAATAGTTATTAAAAAGGATTCCACAGATCATGGTCGTGCGTACTGCCACTGGACTTTCCACCTGACAACGACTTGGCAGATGTTTTGTGTCTAAGCAGAAAGGCCATAATCATTAACTGACCAAAAGTGTGGCCAAGGGCGTTTGTGTCTTCTTACCATAATCACACTGGTTTGAAAGGGTTTTATAAGGAGATCTTAAGTCTTTCTTGATGATTGACTCATACCACACAAAAAAAGAAGCTAGCAACCTTGCCATAGTTTCTCCATTTCAATCCTCTTGGCTTTATTTTTCTCAGAGTTGTATTGATAATTGGTTCGTTGGCTACTTTGGTTACAAAGAGGAGCTCTGAAAATAAAGGTTGGTTGGTTCCTTTGATTTGATTGATCCAAGAGAGCTTTGTTCTTTGTACATCATCTAATATGTCATTGCTGCTATTCTAAAGTTTAACAAAGAAATGGAAGAAGAGAAGGAGACGATTAGGTGTTGCAGTGATTGCAAAACCACCAAGACACCAATGTGGAGAGGTGGACCATCTGGTCCCAAGGTCTCTTCTTTCTACCCTTCATTTACTATACTTAGAGCATCTTTAACGGTCAGATACCATAATAATATCTTAAAAAGTAAAACTATTATTATTTTATTTATATGTTTTTATCTTAATTCTCTTTAAGCAATTAAACTTCTAGTTCATTAATATTTGGAAATTAGAGTTCTAGTAAGTATTTAAAAAGTTCTACCATAAGAACTTCCCACTAATCTCTTTCCTACTTTTTGATTAATTTATTGTTTTCTGCTGGTGAGAACTTGGGTAAAAAACTACTGTTAATTATGTTTTTATATAATTCAAGAAGTATTCATAGGTCATCCGCAGTGATGGAGTGTAAACAAGCTTTTGAGTCTAAAATATTATTAAAAAGATAAAAAGTAGAAAAGAGATAATGTGAAAAGAAAGAATCAAGATATTTTAAATAAAAGTTAAGAGTTAATTATACACATGTCAGTTTCTAACTGATAAATCTATTTTCTTGAGATTAAATTTTTATTACAAAACGAAATTACTATAAATATTGATATAATAATATTTAAGTATTCTTTGTAAGATCACCAGTGATGCTCTTAACTTCTTTTGTGTTTTTGTGGTGAGATTTGCAGTCACTTTGCAATGCATGTGGGATCAGATTAAGGAGACAAAGAAGATCCGAGTTGTTGGGTATTCATACTCACAAAGCCTACAAGAAGATAAACACATCAATATTATCATCGAAGGAGGAAGTACAAGCTGCTCTTTGTCTACTATTATTGTCTTGTAACTCCGTTCTCGCCTGAAGATAGAAATAAAACAGAGTATATCTGAAAAGACAGTTTTGTCCTTTTTATTCTCTACGCTCTTTTGGGCCACTCTTTTTGAGTACATGATTTAACGTAGTGAAGTTGGGCCTATTTTGTATCAACAAGCCTGACCCTTATACCGGAGCATTTCGGTTTTGGTTTTGCATTGACTTTGGTTCAGTCTGTTTGGTACAAAAAGCCTTTTAATTATTGACTAGAGCTTTTTAATTTTTACCTTTTTATACATTGATATTTTATATATTTTAGATATATCATCTTATAATTAATTATATTTTAAAAGATCTGAATCGGGTAAGAATGAATTGGGTAACAAGAATATTTTTAATATAAATATCTAAATCTATTTCAGATATATTAGTTATTTAGATTTTTTTAGACATAATTAATAATGTAATGTATTGTTAAAATAATATAATTAATAAAATTATTATTATTTTATACTGTTATTTATATTTCTAAATAATTTTCATTTATACTACCTGTAACGACCCAAATCCTAGGGTTCAGCAAAGTCCATTTAACCTGCTGGAAACCCTAGGTATTTTTCTATAAATTAGAGCCTCACCTTTTTTTTTCCAGAAAAGCTCAGACACGTTGAACCTCTGCAGAAACTGTGCCGTCAGGGAGATCTAGAACCGATCAGCCTCAGCCACCATCGCCAAAGTCGAGATCAGACACCCCACCCCCGGAAATCGTCGAAGGTAACCTCTGAAAACCGTCGTGGCCGCGTGTTGTATTATTTCCGTTTAGAAAATCGATCGTATCTCTCTAACCGTGTGGTTTTTCACAAATCCAAGGCCACCATCGTGTTCGGGACGTCGAGACGAGTCAAGAGCAGGAAGATCAGCCGGAGAACCGCCGCCACGCGCCGCCGGAAGCCCCGCGCGTGAGATTCACGCGCCGCCGCAGGTCGCTATTCGCCGGAGCCGTCGTATCGCTGCCGTGCTCCGCCGCCGCCGGTGACTTTTCCGGTAAGCCACCGTCACCGCCGGTGACTTGCTGGTTGACTCGCTGACTCGCCGGTGACTCGGCGACTCGGCTGAGTCAACTCGCTGACCGGTCAAACCGGTTTGGTTAATAATTGACTTTCGGTTTTGTTGGTTATTGAATATTGATTTTCGGTTAGGATTAAACCGGGTTGAAATTGATTTAAATCTGGTCCAATTGAAATCGAATCCGGTTAAGGAAAAACCGGTTGGTTCAATTCGATTTCAATTTGGTCAAGGGTTGACCGGCTTGGGTCAGAGTTGACCGGGTTGACCTTTGACATGTGGGTTGACTTTTTGACCAGACCACCGGTTATCCGTTTTTGACCGTTCGAAGAGCGTTCTGACTCGATTTTTCGCCCTGATTTCAGATTTGGAGTCTATTTGAATAGCTGGAGTTCTTAGACAACATTTTTCCTACATTTCTAAGGTGAAGGTTATTCCTAAACTTCTTGTACACGGCTTAGGATTTTGAATAAACATAATTTATTTCTAATATGTTTCGTCTTCGTGAATTGAGTCTATTAGAGTTTGCTTGTTTAGTTATTAGGTTCTCTGTTAAACCGGATATAGGGTGTTAGAGGGTTCAACATTGCTTGTTCTTTGCTAATTGTTATTAAATATATATATATATATATATATATATATATATATATATATATATATATATATATAATTATAAATATCTGTTGAGAATTGAGGTGAAATGTTGTGGTCGACTACAGAGACGTACTTCTGTAGGGCGGTTTGTGACCAGTATGTTTTGTGAGATGCCGTGGCACAGCATAGTCGACATGTTGTTGCCACGGCTATAGGTCGATAAATCGTCTTCGGGCGTGTGTTACCGAGCACATATTTGGCGTTGTTGTTTTTGGCCTGTTAGTGGGCAAGCGGGTGTGTATCTCGCTAGGACCATTGTTTATTCTTTAGGTACTTTAGGTACCTTGTTTGTTACGTGTTAAAAGTAAATTATATTTATTCAGAGTGTTATGATCGGGTCCATGAATTTCGGGTTTAGCATCCAATATCTCACTGAGTGACTCCCATGTTGCTCACCCCTCTTTCTTCCCCTTTCAGGTGAGACTGATGAGGAGGAGTGATTCATTTCAGATTGGTGTTTTGGGTGTTTCCTTTTCAAACTTATGGTTTTACGTTTATGGATATTTTTCTGGATTTTATCCTATTAATGGATTTATGGTGTTAAGTTGACTATTCGAAATAATAAAATGAAATTTCGAGGAAAATTATTATTTATTAAATTAAACTAAAAATGCGAATGTTATACTACTATTTATTTTTCTAACCAGTCCAAAAGTA